>AFQZ01000283.1:0-51048 GCA_000222935.2 Aciculosporium take MAFF-241224
GTTATAGGGGGGGGGGGGGGGGAGCTAAAGAGTGTAATTCCTGCGTTTAATCCTGCTAAATTAGGCGCTTATAATTGCGTTTAAATTTATTAAATTTAAACTCTTTATTAGGCGCTTAATTTGTTGTTAAATTTGGTAAGGAATTGGGACTTTTCTATTTTTCGGCGGCTCCGGCGGCGGCTCTTGCGTGTTGTTGCGGCGGCTCTTGCGTGTTGTGGGGGGGGGGGGGGGGGGGCCAAAGAGTGTAATTCCTGTGTTTAATCCTACTAAGTTGGGCGCTTATTATTACGTTTAAATTCATTAAATTTAAACTCTTTATTAGGCGCTTAATTTGCTGTTAACTTTAGTAAGGAAATAGGACTTTCTTAATCTTTAGCAGCGGCTCTTGTGGCAACTCTTGTAATAGATTAATTTAAAGCCGAAAGTTAGTCTTCTTTAGCAGCTCTGGCAGCGGCTCTTGTGGTTAAATCTAACAAGGAATTAGGCCTTCTTTATTCTTTAGCGGCGGCTCTTATGGCAACTCTTATAATAGGCCTTGTGTGTAGAGGTTAATTATAAGCTAAAAGTCAGCCTTTTCTTTCTTTTTAAGAAAAACCTCTTCTTAAGGGTAAGGAAATAGAACTTTCCTTATCTTCAGCAGCTCTTATAATAACTCTTATAAATTTTCTCTTTATTATGGGGTTATTGCTTTGTTAGTTAGAGTTATAAGGTTGGGGGAATTCTTGTGATTTTTGTCTTAAGCCGGGGGATTCTTATAATAAAGTTTAGAAGGAGTCTTATGAAGGTTATTAGGGGGGTTTTTATAAGTCTTATAATAAAGTTTAGAAGGAGTCTTATAAAGGTTATTAGGGGGGTTCTTGTGATTTTTGTCTTAAGCTAGGGTATTATTATGAATTTTATTAAGTTTGGCATCTTCTTGGCATAGGCCTTGCATTCCTTAGGAATTTAAGGGTTTGTTATCTTAAGCTAGGTCTTCCTCGTAATAAAGTTTAGGAGGAGTCTTGTAAATAATTTCGCCAAGCTTGGCGTCTTCTTGCCCTTGGCCTTCTAGGCCGTGGCCTTGCTCTCCTTGGGAATTTAAGGTTATTCCCGTAGCTTTTCCTATAGCTTTATTATCTTAAGCCGGGTCTTCCTTGTAGCAAAGTCTCTTAAGAGTATTAAGGGCTTTTTGATCGCTATTAGAAATTATTCCAGTTAGGTTTTATAGTCCTAAGATATTAACGAGGTCTTTAGAGGCATTTAATCTTAATCCTCTAGCTGTCTTAACACCATTATCATTAAGGTAAGTATAAAGGGTATACCTAAGATTATTATTAACTTTATTAAAAGTATCCTTAGTCTAATTCTCATAATCCCTTTAAAAATTAATAAGAAGGTTGTAACCTTTTCCTTTATTAAGAATATAATAGTTAATTATATAGGCAATATAGTTGTTAATTTATTGTTTAGTAGCTGTATTAACATTAATATTATTAACTAACTTAGTCTAATTCTATAATAGAATTAAGCAATGCTTATAAAGTTTTTAGGGAAGAGTACTCTTTAAAAGTTCTCTCTTATAAATATCTCTTTAGAATTTATTAAAGTCATCTCCTACTTTTCCTTAGCTTAAAGACATTTTGGTGTTTTGGGTTTAAGCTTTATATTTAGTACTGATTAAAGCGGTTAGCATGGGTTGATTCTCCGTAAATAACAGTAAAGATCTGGTTTTAATTATAGATAAGTAATAGTTAATAATAAGGAAGAAGATCTATAAGAAATAAGTCTTCCTTAATTATAAATAATTTAATAGTTAATAATTAAAGAAATAAGTCTTTAGTTAGTATAATGTTAGAATTTCTTATAGTTATATAGAGTAAAAGCATTTAGACGAGTCTCTTCTGGGTATAACCTAGCAAATCTGTAGTTATTAGCAACTACTAATTAGTATTAGTAACGCATAGGTTACTAATAATACTATAGCATAAAGGTAAGGGGGGGGGGTTTAATATTTAATTTATTTATATATCTATAGAGGGGAAAGAGGGAAAAGAAGCAGGCTACAATGCGGATATATGGTGTTGTAGCCACGTTATAGCCCTTAGGTTATATAACTTATAATCCAGCTAATTAGGGTGCGTGCATTCTATATACAACCCATAATTCCTGGTTAATGCGGCGTATTCCTTTTATTATCCATACGAGCGATTCCGACAATAAGGATAAAGGATTTTTCTTATGCCTTTCTCTTATATACTTACTTTAAAGCTCTTACTAGTAACTTATTATATTTATAAAGTTTACGTATAAGTACTGTTTTTTAAGTTTATAATAGTTAGATTTATAAGTTAAACTAAGGGATTTCTGCTCTTAGGAATCCTATTATACTAATAAAGGTTTCTAAGGTTAACAAGTTATAAGGAATTTCTATTTACTAGAATGACTTAATCCTGTTGTTTATATTAATAATTTTATTAGTATTAACTATAAATCTAAGAAGTTGGATTAAATAGTATTTAATAAAAAACTTACTTGCTATAATATATACCTTATTTTCCTCTAGGACTTTTAAAACTATCTTAAGGTGTTTAAGATAGTCCTTAAGGGTATTAAAAAAGATAATAATATTATTAATATAGATATAAATAAAACTTTAGTATGGTTAAAAAATATAATCTATAAATTATTATATAAAAGCCAGTGAATTCTTATATTTTATTAACATAACTTACAATGCTTTTAACTTTCTTTTTAAGATTACTACTATATAATTTTAGTATTCCTCTTATATTAAAAGCTAGTAGAAAAATCCTATTATATTAAAAATTAATTTTTACTCTTTATTATGCATATTCTATATAATATTACCTTAGTCTAGTAATAGATATATATCTAGTATAGTAATATTATTAAGAGGTCTAGCATTTATAATAACTTAACTTTTCTTAGTTTTCTTTATATCTCTTTAGATAATAAAACTAAAGCAGGCCATAAGTACTAGCTTTATTAACTAAAATATCCTGCCTACTAGGTATATAGCATTATAGACTTTAGTGAATTTTTCCTAGTTTTTATACCTAAGAGGGTACTTCCTTACTAGCTTAACTTAGTTCTACTAGCTATTAATAAAATTAACTCTTATTTTATCTTCTTTTAGTATTAGTACTACTTTTTTATTATAGTAAATATTATACTTATTAATTAGATCTTATAACTTAAAGGTAGCTTTTAGATTAATATTAGTAATTTATACTTTAAACTTATTTTTAATAAAAGATATATCCTTTAAGTAAGATACTCTATATAATAAAATAACTTTATTAATAACTTTAGGATCTAGATTATTATTAGGATTTTCTAGACTTTCTTCTGTCTTTTCTGTCTTAATATCTTTACTAAAAAATACTATATATTAGTAAATATCCGGAATACTAAAATTTAAATTAAGGCTTATAGCTGCCTTAAGTTAACTAATCTTACTATTCTACTTAATCTATATAGCCTTATTAAAGTTATTTACTGCTAGTATTCTCTTCTTATCTCCCTAGTTAAGAATATTATTTAGGAAGACAGAATTAAATAATATAATATAGTAAATACTAATCTTTTCTTTACTAAGAAGATCCTTTTATATAACTAATACCTAATATATTAAGTTTAGTAAAATTATAATATTATATACTGCTATTACCTATTAAGCTAGTATATAATAAGCGTCTTAAAACATCTATTCTAGTACTATTATATTATATACTAACCTAAAGACTAACCTTAAATTAATAAAATTAATTTTTACTTTAAAGCTATAAAGGAAGCTTATACTAATTAATAGTTTTAGTCCTAGGTTTAGTATAATATTTATGGTTACTATAAAGTGCCCTTAGATATTTTTTCCTCTTATAACTCCTAGAATATAAAAGTTAAAAATAGCCCTTTTTATAATAATAAAGGCTAAAGCTACTTTTATTACTAGTTTTAGGTCTTACTTCTCTTACTTTATATTTATTCTATATTACTAGAGCTACTATTTATTAGCTAAAATCAATAATATTCTAGTGTTTATATAGATTATATAATTAGGTCCCTTATTATAAAATTAAATTAGCATTTTAAGGAAGGTATTTATTTGCTTACTTTCTTTAATATTAATCTCCTATAGTTTAAATACTGCCTTAATTACTTAGTCTTCTTATAGACCTTCTGTTAAAATTAGCTTATTTAAACTATAAGTTATAGTGTCTTATATAATATTAACTCTAGTTATAAAAGCTTTAATAATTTCATTCTTTTCCTTAGGCTCTTCCTATCTTCTTCCCTTAGGATTCTTTATTTTACTAGTTATTATAATTAAAGAGATAGGATTCTCTTAGTTTAAGTCTCCCTCCTTTACTATATAAAAAGCTTTAATAAAATTAGATTTAACCTCCTCTTCTTTAGAGTTATAGTTAAATATTAAGTATGCTTTACTACCTTTTATAGTAAAGTATATATTTATAAAGTTAGACTTATTATTTTTATTATTATTTAATAGGCTTCCTTTTCTAGCTAAATAGTATTTAAAGTCTACTAAATACTACTTTTACTCTTTAGTATTAGGATTATTATCTAAAACTATAACTTTATAGGGTTCCTAGTTTAGACGTTTTTATTACTTAAATTGTCTTAAGTAGAATTAATCCCTTAAGTAAGGGTTTTATTACTTTTTAGATTAATTTCCTTTTTAATCTTCCTTTAAGAATCTTTTTCTTCCCTTATTATCTTCTTAAGATTTATTTTTTTAACTATAGGCCCTGCCTTTCTTAGTTTAAAAGTCTACTTCCTTCTTTATAAGGTCTTCTTTTTTAACTTCTAGTTAGTATAATTTATTATTATTATACTACTAGAACCTTTAAGGTTAATTCTAGTCCTATAGTAGTTTATTTTAATAAACCTATTTCTAGTATAGGACTAGCAGCCTTCTTTAGTTTCTTTAATTATAATTCCTTAGGCTGTTTAATCTCTCTTTAATATATAAGTAATAGGAATATTATTATTAAAAGTTATTTTATTAGAAACAGTCTCCTTTTCTTTAGTTATAATCCTTATAATAATAATTTTAGTAGGCCTTTACTTTTTTACTTTTAAATTTATTTAAGTCTAAGGATTTATTATTATAAAGATAGGCTTTTATTATTTCTTTAGTCTTTTTTTAATAATAGGACTTTTATTACTTTTTTATTTCTTAACATAAATTGTAATGTTTTCTGTCTACTATATTAAGATATTTATTATACTTTATACCTTTAGTAGGATTTAGGTATAGCTTCTTTAGCTTAAAATATAATTTTATTCTTATCGGAATCGCTTATATGGAGGATGGAAGGGATATGCCGCATTAACCAGAAATTATAGGTTACACACAAAATGCACGCACCCTAATTAGCTAGATTATAGGTTATATAACCTGGGGCTGTACTATGGCTATAATACTACACATCTATATCATAGCCTGTTTCTTTCCCCTCTTTAACATATAAATAAATTAAATATTAAACCCCCTTCCTATAACTATATTGCAGTATAAAAGTAACCTAAGCGTTACTAACACTAATCAGTGGTTACTAATAACTATAGATTCGTTAGGTTACACCTAGAAGAGACTTATCTAAACGCTTTTACTTTATGTAACTATAAGAAATTCCGATATTATACTAATTAAAGACTTATTTCTTTAATTATTAACTATTAAATTATCTATAATCAGGGAAGACTTATTTCTTATAGATCTTCTCCCTTATTATTAACTGTTACTTATTTATAATTAAAACCAGATCTTTATTATTATTTATAGAGAACCTATACTAACAGCTTTAATTAGTACTAAACATAAAGCTTAACTTAAAACATTAAAATATCTTTAAATTAAGGAAAAATAAATGATTTTAATAAACAGCTTTAAAAAGATATTTATAGAAAAGAACTTCTAAAGAGTTCCCTACCTTAAAAACTTTATAAGTACTGTTTAATTATATCTATAAACTAGACTAAGTTAATTAATAACATTAATATTAATATAGCTACTAAACAAGATATTAATAACCAGATTACCTACACCCTTTATTATTATATTCTTAATAAAGGAAAAGGTTATAACCTCTTTATTAACTTTAAGCAAGACTATAAAAATTAAACTAAGGATACTTTTAATAAAGTTAATAATAATCTTAAGTATACCCTTTATAATTACCTTAATAATAATAGTGTTAAAACAGCAAGAGGATTAAGATTAAATGTCTCTAAAGATCTTATTAATATCTTAAATATTAACCCTAATACAAAATATAAACCTTTACTAAAAAAAGCAACTAGAAAAGGAAAAGAACCTTAAAAACTAGAATTTTCTAATAATAAGGATTTTAATTATAAAGATTTTCATTTAACTAAAGACCCTTAATAAGAATAACAAACCCCGACTGGAATATTTTTTAATAGTAATTAAAAAGCCCTTAATACTCTTAAGAGACTTTACTAGAAAGAAGAATAATATTCTAGAGAAATATATAACTTTATTAATAAGAAGTTATTATATTTTAAAGAGAAATATTCTTAAGCAGGAGTTTTCCCTTTTCTTTACCTAAAAGCCTTTCTTATTATACTTTAAGGGAAAGCCTATATATATTTTCTTAAACACTTTAGAGTAAAGATAATCCTATTTAAAGAAATAACTTAAATCATTAGGAATCACTTTAAAACACCTAAAAATCAGAGCTTTTACAAAACACAATTTGCTGATTTATGCCTTTGCTATATTATTATAAAGCATCTAATAAAGAATAAGTTAGAATACCTAGAAATCCTTTTTAACCGACTTATAAAGATATTTAATAGTCTTTATAACCTTCTTAAGTAAGATATAATCCTTCTTTATTAAGTATAACAAGCAATAGAAAATAATAACAATTTTTATAATGTAAAATTTAAGAATGTGCCAACCTTTAAAGGATTTATTAGTAATCTTTAAAATTACCTCTTAGCAATAGATATCCTACTAACCTTAACAAGTTAGTTACTAATAAATACTAATAATAATGCCCTTATTACCCGGTCTACAGACTAAAACACTAATATAGTAATGTTTACAGACTAACGCTATTTACAAGCTATATATTATAAAAAACCTTAAGCTAGTATAAGCTTAAAGAAATACTTTATATACTATAAAAAAGAATATTAATTAACTAACTATTTTGCCTTTAAGCAGAAGAAAGCAAAGGTAACTTAGTAGAATAATAAAAAACACTAAAAGCCACCTTTTAAACGCTAATATTATGTATTCCTATAGGCCTATAAAGGCAAAGTAGCCTAACTTACTACTACTAATAATAGTACTAAGAATAAGCATAAAAAAGCCGCATAGAATGCTATTTTCCTTACTACTAATGAAAAAGAGAAATAAAACAATAAAGAGGCTTATAATACTCTCTTATTTATAACTTACTTTATATAAGCACTAAATCCCCTGCTCTTCTTAGTATTAACTGTAAACTTCTTATAAGATAATGCTTTTAAACATGCCTTATTTCTTAAAGACCCCTATAACTATAATACTAATAAAATACCTTAATAACATGTATATCTTATAGATATAAGGTATATAGTAAATACATTCTATAGTATACTCCTAGATACAGGAGCATTAAGAATTTCAACTACTAGCCAGGGTTAAGCTAATGCTTTAATAAAGATTATAAAGAACCTTATAATTAAACCTTTTTTTAACTAAAGAACTATTACCTTTAGAGCCAGTATAGTAACTTTAACTAGTATTTTAAAGCTTCTAATAATTTTCAGTATAATACCTTTTTATATGCTTAATAGTGCTATACCCTTTTTATATTCTATTATAAATATAAATAGAATAAGTGTTAAACTTAATAATCTTAAAAATCTTTTAATCTAAGGAGATAAGAAAGTACTTATTATTAGGAAATAGGGATATTCTTAGTAAACAGCTAGTTCTTAAGAACCTGCTATCTTTATGCTTTTTAAAGCTAAGATTTATTAACTCTATTGTTAATTTAGTTATCTATTAATTAATTAATTAAACAACCTTCTTACCTGAGCTAGTAAGGAATTTAACAAGGCTAATATTAGGAAAATCACGCACATGTGTTATTAATATTAGATAAACACAAAAGCTTTAAGTAGATTTAAATTCACTCTTAAAGATAATATTAAATTTAACTATAAGGTCCTTATTAATATTATATAAATTAATAAAAAGCCAGTTCTACACATTATTAACTTAGTAATATTATTTTAAGCTGCCTGCTTTCTTAGACCCTAATAATAAAAAGCTTAAGATATTTAGAATACCCTTAAAGAGTATTAAATTAATATATATCTTAGACCTTTAGATTAAATAGTTTATAATACTAGGAGAAACTTTGCTTTTAGTAAGTTTAGGCATTTAGCTTAGATAATGTTAATTAATATTAATAAAGTCCCTATTAAGGCTTATAATAGTATTAGAAAACTTAAGTAATATTATACCTCTTTTTAAAGAGTATATAATATTATTAAGACTAAAGCTAATAGTCTTCTTTTAAAAGAGCAAATGCTCTAAATAGCTATTAAAGCAGTTAATAATTCTACCAGTTTAAATAGCCTTATTCCTACCCTCTTAGTCTTTAGAACCTATTTAAGGCTTATAAATAATTCCCCTTTAAGTTTTACTATTACTTAAAGAGCTAAAATACTTTAAAAAGCAATAAATAAAGCAAGATATAGTCTTATAAGGCATTAAGTCTACAATGCTCTTAACACCTATAACGGCTTAATAACCCTGCCTATACACACTCTTACCTTAAATTCTAATATATAAGTCTATTATAAAAAAGGCAGATAAACTAGCCCTTATAAGCTTTTCTTAATAAAAGGAAAGACTTATATTATTAAGATGCCTTATAGCCTTATAAAGTTTTAATCTATAGTTATTAAACCATATATAACCTTGCTAAAGGTAAAATCTTCTTATAAAGTAAAGTCTTCTTATAAGAAAGACCTGGTTTAAGGTAATAAACCCTTAACTTCCTAAGGAATATAAGGCCTATACCTAAACCTAGGCTAGGAAAACACTAAAAATCATAAAACTTATAATAAGCTAATAAATAAAAAAACAATTCTGCTATAAAGAGAATATAAAAGACCCTAGAAAAACCCTTAGGCAGAGGCTTTCCTAACTAAAAAAGAAAAAGCTAATTTTTAACTTATAATTAACCTTTGTATATAAGGAAAGATTAATATGCTAGGCAAACCTTTTAAGCTCTTAAATAAAGCAGAGATTAATGCCTTACTAGCTAGAAATGTATTTAAATTTATGAAATTTAATCTATAAAGGTATAAAGGTAAAAGACTCTTTAGCTTATAAATAATAAGAGAAATTAAAGGCAAAGCAATTAACTCCCTATATAAAAAATCACAATATATTATCTAAGGCTATAGTAACTAAGGAAAAGAAGTCATTCTTATACAGTCCCTAATAATTTAAAGAGCTAGTTAAAGGCTTATTATTACCCTTACTCCCTTATTAAAAAAGAAAGGCATTATAGTTTAGCTTAAAGACATTACCTAGGTATATATTTAATTATAAATAAGGCTAAATTATATAATTCTTATAAAGCTTCCTATATAAATTGCATATCTTTACCTGCTAGACGTTATTATAATTATAATTAAGCCGCTATATAGAATAGCAGAGGCTAGCATGCATTAGTAGTTAACATACTTTAATTATTATTATCAGAAACTAAAGATAATAACCTTTATATATAACCCTTACCTACTGATTTCTTCTAATAAAAGCTTATGTTTTAGAATCATTAAAATGCAAACTAATGATATATTAGGCCTTAGTAACGCTGAATTTTTTAATTATAAAGAGGTTAAATTGAAAAATACTAACTTCCTTATAAAGCTAAAAGAGAAGTTAATAACTTTAATACTATTAATGTTTAATGGTTACATTTTAAGCAAAGCCGATGATAAAACCTTCTTTTTATAACAAAAGGCATAAGGAAAGAAGCTATTATAAGTTAATAACCCGATTAACTAAGCGAGATATGTTAAATAGTAAGCCTAAGGAGCATACATTACTCTAATATGCTAACCTAAAGCATTATATAATCTTTCTGTTATTACCCAAGTCTAATAACTAGAATCTAATAATATTTTAAGGCTTAATAAAAGACTTTAATAGTAAATTAATAATTAAGGCCGCGGACTTTAATATATACCTCTCTTACTAGAAAATACTGCCCTTTATATCTTTATTAACAGTTTTTTTGTAAATAATAAGGACCTTAGCTCTTAATTAGGCTATATAATCATCCTAGGCAATAAGAAAAAGGATAATAATACCTCCAAGTTTACCCTTAGAGGAAAATATTATAATATATAGCTTAACTAAATTAAAAAGAGTTATAAGGAGTGCTTTAGCTTTTAAACTATATAGGATGGTTTAAGGCATTAACATTACCTATGCAATAAACACCACCCTAAACATTATTACTAACTAAATACACAAGCTAAAAATCCTAATAATAATCTGCACTAACTGTTTTTTACTTTATAAGTACATTATTAAGCTAGGAATAATAAAGGAAAAAAGGCTAATAATTAATATTATAGCTCTAAGGCAGTTATATAAGAGAAGAGAAGTAGCAGAGATATAATAAATTAATGGTAATAACAATCCCGCAGATGTAATAACAAAAGCTTTACTAAACAAAGCTCTTAAGATCTTTATAACAAAGAATAAAATCCGAATCCGTGTGGAAGGATGGGTTAAAAGACCTCCTATCACAAGAGTTGCTGCGAGAGCTGCCGCCGAAGATTAGGAAAGTCCTATTTCCTCACCAAAGTCAACAGCAAATTAAGCGCCCGATAAAGAGTTCAAATTCGATGAATTTGAACTCACAAGAGCCGCTAAAGATAAGGAAAGTCCTATTTCCTCACCCTTAAGCAGAGGTTTTTCTTAAAAAGAAAGAAAAGGCCGACTTTCAGCTTACGGTTAACCTTTATGCAAAAGACCTGTCGCGAGAGTTACCACAAGAGCCGCTGCCAGAGCCGCTAAAAAAAGCTGACTTTTAGCTTGCAATTAATCTATTATAAGAGTTATTATAAGAGTTGCTATAAGAGCCGCTGCTAAAGATTAGGAAAGTCCTATTTCCTTACTAAAGTTAACAGCAAATTAAGCGCCTAATAAAGAGTTCAAATTTAATGAATTTAAACGTAATAATAAGCGCCTAATTTGGTAGGATTAAATACAGGAATTACACTCTTTAGCCCCCCCCCCCCTACAACACGCAAGAGCCGCCGCCAGAGCTGCTGAAAAATAAAAAAGTCCTAATTCCTCACTAAATTCAATAACAAATTAAGCGCCTAATAGAGAGTTCAAATTCAATAAATTTAAACGCGATTATAAGCGCTTAATTTGGCAGGATTAAACGCGGGAATTACACTCTTTGGTTTTTCCCCCCCCCCCTACAACACTCTTTAGCTCTCTTTCCCCCCCCCCCCCTTTACAACACTCTTTGGCTCTCTCTTCCCCCACCCCTTACAACACTCTTTAGCTCTCCCCCCCCACCCCCACAACACTCTTTGCCTCTATAACCATTCGGCCTGGACTAACAAAAGTTATTCATTTAAGGGATGTTTTTTGCTTTATTACTTATTTATTAATATCTGATTATTAAGGCGTTTTATATATTTATTTAGAGCGATTCCTCTTTTTTTTTAATAAAGAAAGAATTTATAAGTATTAGAATCGCTTATATAGAGAATAAAAGGGATATACTATATTAACTAGGAATTATAAGTTATATACAGAATGCACATACCCTAATTAGCTAGATTATAGGTTATATAACCTGGGGCTATACTATAGCCATAACACCATACATTTACATCGTAGCCTGTTTCTTTCCCCTCTTTAACATATAAATAAATTGAATATTAAACCCCCCCCCCTATAACTGTGCTGCAGCATAGAAGTAACCTGAGCGTTACTAACAATTCTAAAGTATACTAAAAGCTATAAATTTATTATCTTTTTATTTACTTTAGTATACTAAAAGATTTAAGCTATAAAGTCCTAAATTAAAATACTATTTATAATATCTTCTTAGGTATACTTAGCCTACTTAAGCTTTATTATTATATTCTTTATCCTTATATAAAATTTATCTTATACTACCTTAATAACACTATTAATACTAGTAAAAATCTATTCCTTTTTAGAGTTATTTAGGTGTTATTAGTACTAGGTTATTACTTCTTTATAAAATAGTTACTAGATATCTTAAAGTAATACCTTTTTTTAGTTTAATAGTGCTTTAAATAAGTATTCTTTTACTACCTAAATTTAAAGCTTAAGGTTTAAAAAGATAGTAGTTTTTTCTTTATAAGAAATAAATTTTTTATCTATATTTATAGTATTTAGTTTTAGGTTTAAAAGTTTAATATTCTAGATCTTTTAGGTTAAACTTACTAACCCTTCCTCTCTTAGTGCCTTTCTAGGCTTTAAATCTTATTTTAAATTATATTCTAATTAGAAGGTATTATAATTCTAGTATCCTAGTGTTTAGCTTAGCTAGTTATTATAAGGCTCTTTAGTATAGTAGTAACTATCTTTATAACCACCTGCTTTATTACTATAACTATCTGCTTTATAATTATATTTACTTTCTTATTATAGGAAAGTTAGGGGTAGATTTATATATTATCTAGTATTGCCATTATTAAAAGGTCCTTTTATATACTTATAACCTTATTATATAGGTAAATATAGTAGTATTTAGAAGTATTAGTATTATTAAGTACTAGTATAGTATATCTCTTTTTATTTATAAGCTTTATACTTTTAAGAGTCTTATCTTTACTATTAGTATTTTATTATTAATAAGGTATAATTTTATATATCCCTTAACAGAAAACCTTATTAAGGTATTAATATTATTACTTAAGAATTTAAAGGAATACCTTCTTATTTAATATTTAGTAAACTAAAGGTTAGTATATCCCTAGGGGGAAAACCTTATTATAGTACTAATATTATTATCTAAGGATTTAATAAAGTGCCTCCTAGTTTAGTAGTTAGTTAGTACTATAAAAATCCTGCTTATTATAAAGACTTATATTACTTTATAGGGAGAAACCATTAAGCTTAGGTTAAAGCTATATAAGGTAGGTTAAAAAAGGTCTTAATGTTATTATAATAACTTATATATTTAAACTCCTATTATAATTTAGGTGTATTCTAAATATATAATAAGAGGTTTATTACTTTTAGTTAGTAAGATTTATTAGCGCTAGTGTGTCCTTATATAAACCCTATTACTTTTCTTAAATTACTTATTTTAATTAAGTAATCTTAAAACCTTATTAGCTTAGGTATTATAACTATTATTTTACCCCTTTACTAACTAAAATTCTGGCTAATTTATACTAGTAGGGTAGGTTTAGTTTACTATAGGTTTAGCTGCTAAGTTATATTATCTTTTATTATTACTACCTTAAAAGGTTCTTATATAATTAGTGCTATATTTAACTGTTAGTCCTAGTAACTTGCCTATATCTAGTTTATAAAGGCTGTTATAATTTAGTTTAACTTCCTTATTTATAATATAAGGCTAACTAGTGTGTTTAAGATACTATTTTAGGTTTCTATTATTTATTATTAGAAGTTAGTTTTTATAGGGTAAGTAAGGTTTTCTTTAATTTATATTTATAACTTCTGTATTTCCCTTATTACTTTATATACTTCCTCCTATATCTTAGCTATTTTCTTAAGGCTTTATAAGATTTTATAAGCTAAGGTATTACTAATAGTATTCTTAGTTTTAGGTTCTAGCTTATGCCTTACTATAATATTAAATAGTTCCTTAGTATTTATTAAATCTTAGTATGCTTATTTCCCTTTACTAGTTTTAAGGGGTTATAAGTTCTTAAGAAATTATAACTTTTTAGCTAACTACTTATCCTTTCTTTTAGGTATAATAGGATTCTCTATTATTAAAGGACCTTTTACCCCTTATATAGTGTTATTTATTATCTTATTTAGGTTAGTTAAATCTTTAGGTAGTATAAACCCTTCTGTATATATTAATATAATAAGGTTCTTTAATTCTCTATAGTTTTTATTAATCTAAAAGTTTATATTAGTAAAAGACTTATAGTAAACTAATTTATTACTTCCTATAAATTCTTTACTAAATGCTAGAGTCTACCTTAGTAGTAATGTAATTTGTATAATAATAGCTAGTTATTTTTATTATCTCCTACTAAATAAAGCTGTTTTTTATATCTTATTACCTCCTAAGGTCTTCTTAGAGTTATTATCTAAATTAGAACTAGAAACTATAGTTAAAATAATATCCCTAATGATTAATAGTCTTATAAGTTAAGAAGCCTTTAATTCTTTAATAAGTATAATAATAAGTAAGGTTTCTAGCTCTTTAAGAGGTATTATTATAGTTAAAGTCTCTGGTTTTATAAGAAATATAGTCCTAAGTAGGGTGGTTTTAATTCTTAATAATATTACCTTAGGTTTAGTTACTAATAGTTTAAGAAGCCCTTCCTTCTTAGCTATTTTTAGTATTTTTTATACTTAAATCAGTTCTTTCCTAAAGTATAAGTAATATATAAAAACTAGGTTAACTAGTTATAGTAGTTTTAAGGTCTAATAAATCTTTTTTTTATAGAATTTATAACTTCCTAGGTAGTAAAGATCCTTAACCTTATTATTAGTAGTTACTAGTCTTCTTTTAAAACTAAAAGGGTTAGGATTTTATATAAGGTATTTATAAAGATTATAAATATAGTAAAGCTTTCCCTTAGTAATTATTATAATATATAGTTAGTAGTTATTTAATTCCTAGCGCTAACTTATTAATTTAAATATAAGTTTTATTAAATCCTTTTTATTTCTTAGCTTATAGCCTTACTATAGGTAGTAAATTTAATATTTTAGCATACTGCCTTACTTATTAATAATAGTAATCCTAACTCTTTAACTATTATAGCCTTACTAGTTAGGACCTAGCAATCTAGTAATTTAACTTAATACATTTTATTAACTAAAAGCAGTAAGTCCTTAATTTTTAGTTAAAACCTTACATAAAGGATACAAGCAATTGCTATTAGTTGTTATATAGTAGGATTATTATATAATTAGTTAGAAGTAACTGTAAAGCTGTCATTAATGTTATTATTAAAGGGTTATTAAATGCACCTGTATATACTGTTATTAAGTTATATAGTTAAGTGCATTGTGTAAGTTATTGTTATTAAGTCTTCCTACTAGCTATATAGACGGATGTATATATATATGGGTGCATGAATTCTCCGTACGGATTGTTCCGTAACAATTACCTTAGGGCTAACGTTATGCCCTAATACTAAATATACTAAATTGCTTTTCTTCTGTATATTCCAGTATATAACCTTAATTATATACTTTATTATATGCTTTAAAGCACCCTAGTTAGGCTAACTCCAGTATTATTCTGCCCTTTAGTTAGTTATAAAAAGGCTAGTATTATGCTTTCTTCTGCTAGTTTCTGTTATTTTAATTATAGCTTATAGGTTTATTTTATAAAAGGGCCTCTTAGTTATATACTCCTTCCGTTTAGCTGCCTTTTTATTAGTCCCTTAGTTTCTTTTTTATAATAACCCTTGCTTATAGTAGCTATTATAGCCTCTAACTAATAGTTATAGAAGAATAGCAGCCTTATAATATAAGCCTCCTAGGCCTGCTACTACCTATTATTGCTTACTAAGCACAGCTAAGATTATACTAAATGTGCTCCTGTGTAATTTAGGTATTTCTTCTGTACTTTACCTATTAATATTAGATAAGTCCTCTTACCCTTAGGATGTTTTCTATTAGTATACTTACTATATCTTACTTCTTTCTTATAGTACCTAGTAATATGCCTAATCTTATAATAGTTATAATATTACTTTAGGTGGATTATCTTATTATATAGCTTAGCATTAAAAATCTCTGCTTAGTATACTATTTCCCTATAGTATAGTTAGTTTGCTACCTTAGTGCCCTTAATACTAACTACTAGTAGTGCTCTTATTACTATTTCCTTTAGCTTTTATACTATTATCTTTTTTATATTTAAACCATTTTCCTTTTTAATGTTTTTCCTTATATCCTTAATTATAATATGGTTTATTAATTATATTAGGAATCCCTTAATAATTATACTAATCATCTTCCTGTTTACCTTTATAGTAGGTTTAAAGGCAACTCTTACTTAGGCTGTGTTTTCCTTTTATTTCCTTCTTGCTTTAGTAAATATAATAACTATATCTTTACTTTATAATTAGCATGCTACTACTGCCTCCTTTATGCTAATAGCGCTATTTACTGCCTTTATAATTTCTTTTAGTAATTTATTTCTAACTACCTTATTAATAGTATTTCCCTTTACTATTACTTCCTAATAATAACAGGCTAGTATTACTATACTCTTTATTTAGGCTAAAGGTATTATTATATTTTACCCTATAACTCTATAAGCTATAATAATTACCTAAGTCCTCTTAACTATTAATTTATTCCTAGGAATAGCCTTTATTACCTTCTTAACTGCCTTCTTAACTATGGTTTTTACTTTATTATTAACTGCTTTTATAATTAAAGCTTATAAGTTTTTTATATTAGTTTTTACTTAAATTATCTTTCCTTTTATATTTATAGTAACTTATATAAAGGTTTTAATAAAAGCTTATATTTTTATTATTTTTACCTTTAAAATAACTTTTATTAATAATTTCTTTAGTAATTTTATTTTATTCTTTAGTTTTTCTTATATTATTATTACTTTAAGGTTCTCTTCTTAATATTATATTTTTTCTTAAGTAGTGCCTTATTCTTTATTAGTTATAAATTTATATAAAAATTTATTAATTATTATACCCCTTATATTACTTACTTTCCTTATATAATATACTATTACTAGGGGGGGTAATTAATAATAAGGAATCTGATTTTATGCTTCTTTTTTGTTTTTAGCATAATACCGCGTTATATCCGCAGTGTTGTTGTTTTTCTTTTTATTAATATTAATGATAAAGCAACTATTATTCTTTAAGATTAATGCTTATAAAGAAGGTTTTAGTCTATATGCTTTCTAATTATATAAGGAGTAGGATAGAAAAGGCATACCTAAGAAGGATATTATAGCTATAAAACTTTATTTAATTCTTTTTCTCTCTTAATTAATATTTATAGCTAAGAAGTAATATGGATTAATAGAGGCAGAGGTAGCTATAATTACTTAGGTAATATAAAAACTATAAAAAATAGCTTAATTTAACTATTATTTAGTTAATATTCTAACTAACTATATACTTACTAAAGGAATTATTAAATATACCTTTTTAGCTATAATAAACCTTAATAAGGTAAACCTAAAATTAGCTAAGGTAGCGAATTATTATTATAGTTTAAATTATAAGTAACCTATATACTAGGAGTTCTTAATATTATACCTAATGCTTTATTATAACTTCTAGTAAATATTAGCTACTAAGAGGCAGTAAACTGTAATATATATAATAAACTGAATGCCTATGTGTATTTTTATTAAAATTATTAGGTAATAGCTATAATAAATAACTTACTAAAGAAGGAGATCTTAGCAGGGTATAAATTTAACCTATAATATTATTAAATAATTAAGAGTATTAAAGATTTTTAATAAAAGCAGCTAAAGTAAGAATAGAACTAACTATAAATTCTACTTTATAGCTAGGACCTTACAGATAAGGGCCTATTTTATTATAAGGATAAAAAAGGGCTTAAATAACTATATATTCTAAGTAGCTATATTAAAATCATGCTAAGAACTATATATAATAACTATTACTACTTTAGAATTAGTAGAATAATAAAAGGTCTATATAGTGTTTATTTTCTAAAAATATCTAAGTAAATACAGAAGTATATAATATATTATATAACTTATTAGGAAAACTTTATCTTAAGGGATAGAGTAACTAGAGAAATAAAACCTTTATAATTAAAACTAATACTATTTTATATAATTTCTCTAGACTTTATTACTAATATACCAGAGGTAGACTTAGTAAACACTATATAAGCTATAAAAGGATACTTAAAGTATAATTCTCTTTGCCTAATAAATTGTTTATTTAGTAAAAAGACCCTCTTAATCCTAGGGAATATAATATATTTAGTATTTATATAAGTAAAGCTGCTTTTTTAAGCTTTATATATTATAAACTAAGAATTACTAAAGTAAATAGTTAGTAATAGGAACCTTAAGTTTATTTCTAAGGTTTAGTAAGTAATATTTACTAAGCTAGGAGTTAAATTTCTAATAGTAACTACCTATTACTTATAAATAAATAAAGTAATTAAACAGAAGAACTAGATAGTAATAATAGCTATTTACTATTATATTATAATAAATCTAATAGTACTATAGGTATTAATTCTTCTAGCTTTATAATATTATCTTAATAATATAGTAGCTATAGCTATTAATTAGTTACTTAATAAGTTATTATATAAGCTTAAACTGCTAGATATTATTAACCTTCTCTTAAAGTAAGTAATTTCTAACTTACTACTAAGGGAAGAGAACTTAAAGGCATTTTATAAGCTTTATTAGAAAAAGGCATAACTTATAATAACTACTATTACTGCCCTATTTAAAATTAAATATAATTTCTAATATAACCTAGTAGATATTAATATTAGAGATATAGTATACTTATAACTATATAAAGAATACTAGCTTTTAAAAAAGCTAAAGAAAAAATAATTATTATAAAAAGCAGGACTATATAAGGTTCTTAAAAAAGTAAATCCTTTATTATACTAACTTAAATTTCTATTAACCTTAAAGGTATACTTAGTAGTATTAATTATATATATTTAAAAACTATACTAAGGTAAAGATCCCTTTAATAAGAAAGAAATACCCTTTTTACTAATTAATCTTAAAAGAAGTAGTAAAGCTAATTACTAGAAAATTAAGTAAATTATCTTATATAAGGTAAAAATCTATTATACTAAGGGATAAAGCCCTAAGGTAGCTTATTTTATAAGATAAAAAGGATATACTACTAAGGATAATTAATAGATTAATAAAAGTAAGATAAAGGTAAATATATTAAAGTTAATAATAGAATATTTAAAGGAGCATTTAATTAACTAGGATAAGGAGTATAGAAAGAAGGGGCTTATAAGGCAAAAGTGCTAATAATGCCTTAAGGTTAGTAGGATTTAATATCCTATAAGACCCTATATAATTACTATAGTGGGAAATATATAACCCTACTTGCCCTATAATACTACTTATAATTCTACTTTACTTTTTACTTAACCTTTTATTTATATATTTTAATACTATAAATTTCCTGTTTTTTCTTTATTTTTTAACCTTTAATTCCTGATTTTAACTATTATGTACTTTAAGTTATTTTATCTTTTTAACCTTTTATTATTATTTTTATATATTAATAGACTCTTATTATTATTTTTTTATTTATATACTTATAACTACTTACTTACTACTTACTTAAGACTAATCTCCTTAAGCCTTTTTTTTTATATTTTAAATAATCTTTTTATATTACTATATACTACCTTATACTTATTATAAGAACTTAACTATTATTCTCTAAATATAACTACCTTAAAAGAGCATTATTAGGTATAAGAAGTAGTAATTATATTAAACACTTTATTTAATATAGGTAATATAACATAAGGAGCTAACTTATATAATAATAATAAGGACTTTAATATTAAATTTATTAGCTTAACTATATATTAAGGAATTAAAACCTCTTTTAGCTATATAAGGACTAGACTAAGATTTATAAGTACTTTTACTATTTTAGGCTAACTAAATAAACTTAATTTTATATTACTAGTTAGTTAGTTTAAATTTACTAAAGAATATTATTAGTTCCTAAAAAAGGCAATAAATTTAGATTTATTTAGGATATAATAGCACTAGGCTAGTAATAATATTTAGACTATAAAAAAAGCTATTTATACCTATTCTAAAGATTTTATAATATAAAAAGCTAAAATTAATAAGAATATTATTGGTAACGCGCAGGTTACGATAATGCTGCAGCACAACGTAAAGGGGGGGGGGGGGGGTTCAATATTCAATTCATCTATATTCTAAAAGAGGGGAAAGAAGCAGGCTATGATGTAGATGTATAGTGTTATAGCCATAGTACAGCCCCAGGTCACATAACCTATAATCCAGCTAATCCAGGTGCGTGCATTCTGTATGCAACCTATAATTCTTAGTTAATGCAGCATATCCCTTCTATTCTCTATATAAGCGATTCTAATACTTATAAATTCTCTCTTTATTAAAGAAGAAAAGGAATCACTCTAAACAAATATATAAAACGCCTTAATAATTAGATATTAACAAATAAGTAATAAAATAAAAAACATTCTTTAAATAAATAACTTTTATTAGGCTAGGTTAAATGGTTATAAGGGTAAAGAGTATTATTAGGGGCTAAAGAGTGTAATTCCCGCGTTTAATCCTACTAAATTAGGCGCTTATAATTGCGTTTAAATTCATTAAATTTAAACTCTCTATTAGGCGCTTAATTCGCTATTAAATTTAGTGAGGAAATGGGGCTTTTTATTCTTTAGTGGCTCCGGCAGCGGCTCCCGCAGCAACTCTTGTAATAGGAGGTCTTTTAACCTATTCTTCTATATAGATTTAGATTTTATTCTTTATTATAAAGGTCTTAAGAGCTTTATTTAGTAAAGCTTTTGTTATTACATCTGCAGAATTATTATTACTATTAATTCATTATATCTTTACTACTTCTCTTCTTTTATATAATTACCTTAGAGCTATAATATTAATTATTAGCCTCTTTTCCTTTATTATCCCTAGCTTAATAATATACTTATAAAGTGAAAAAGAGCTAGTATAAATTATTATCAGGATTCTTGGCTTGTGTATTCGGTTAGTAATAATGTTTAGAGTAGTATTTATTATATAGGTAATGTTAATGCCTTAAACCATTCTATATAGTTTGGAAGCTAAAGCACTCCTTATAACTCTCTTTAATTTAGTTAAGCTATATATTATAATATTTCCTCTAAGGGTAAACTTAGAGGTATTATTATCCTTTCTCTTATTGCCTAGGATGATTATATAGCCTAGTTAGGAGCTAAGGTCCTTATTATTTATAAAAGAACTGTTAATAAAGATATAAAGGGCAGCATTTTCTAGTAAGAGAGGTATATATTAAAGTCCATAGCCTTAATTATTAATTTGCTATTAAAGTCTTTTATTAAGCCTTAAAATATTGTTAGATTCTAGTTATTAGACTTAGGCAGTAACGGAAAGATTGTACAATGCTTTAGGTTAGTATATTAGAGTAATGTACGCTCCTTAGGCTTACTGTTTAATATATTTCGCTTAGTTAATCGGGTTATTAACTTATAATAGCTTCTTTCCTTATGCCTTTTATTGCAAAAAGAAGGTTTTATTATTAGCTTTGCTTAAAATGTAACTATTAAACATTAATAGTATTAAAGTTATTAACTTCTCTTTTAGCTTTATAAGGAAGTTAGTATTTTTTAATTTAACCTCTTTATAATCGAAAAATTTAGCATTACTAAGACCTAAGGTATTATTAGTCTGCATTCTAATAATTCTAAAACATAAGCTTTTCTTTAAGGAAATAAGGAGACATAGGTTATAGGTGGATGTAATTATCTGTAATTTTTAATAATAATAATTAAAGTATATTGACTACCAGTGCATGCCAGCCTTTGCTATTCCATATAGCGGCTTAATTATAACTATAATAACGTCTAGCAGGTAAAGATGTGTAATTTATGCAGGAAGCTTTACAAGAATTATATAATTTAGCCTTATCTGTGATTAAATATATGCCTAGGTAATATCTCTAAGCTAAACTATAATGCCTTTCTTTTTTAATAAGGGAGTAAGGGTAATAATAAGCCTTTAACTAGCTCTTTAAATTATTAGGGACTGTGTAAAAATGACTTCTTTTCCTTAGTTACTATGGCCTTAGATAACATATCGCGATTTTTTATATAGGGAGTTAGTTGCTTTGCCTTTAATTTCTCTTACTATTTATAAGATAAAGAGTTTTTTACCTCTATGCCTTTACAGATTAAATTTCATGAATTTAAATATATTTCTAGCTAGTAAGGCGTTAATCTCTGCTTTATCTAAGAGCTTAAAAGGTTTACCTAGCATATTAATCTTTCCTTATATATAAAGGTTAATTATAAGTTAAAAATCAGCTTTTTCTTTCTTAGTTAGAAAAGCCTCTGCCTAAGGGTTTTTCTAGGGTCTTTTATGTCCTTTTTATAGCAGAATTATTTCTTTATTTATTAGCTTATTATAAGTTTTATAATTTTTAGTGTTTTCCTGGCCTAGGTTTAGGCATAGGCCTTGCATTCCTTAGGAAGTTAAGGGTTTATTACCTTAAACCAGGTCTTTTTTATAAGAAGATTTTACTTTATAAGAAGATTTTACCTTTAGTAAGGTTATATATAGTTTAATAACTGTAGATTAAAACTTTATAAGGCTATAAGGCATCTTAATAATATAAGTCTCTCCTTCTATTAAAAGAAGCTTATAAGGGCTAGTTTATTTGCCTTTTTTATAATAAACTTATACATTAGAATTTAAGGGGAGAGTGTGTATAAGTAGGGTTATTAGGCTATTATAAGTGTTAAGAGCATCGTAGACTTAACGCCTTATAAGACTATATCTTACTTTATCTATTGCTTTTTAAAGCATTTTAGCTCTTTAAGCAATAGTAAAACTTAAAGGGGAATCATTTATAAGCCTTAAATAGGTTCTAAAGACTAAGAGGGTAGAAATAAGGCTATTTAGACCGGCAGAATCATTAACTACTTTAATAGCTATTTAAAGCATCTGCTCTTTTAAAAGAAGACTATTAGCTTTAGTCTTAATAATATTATATGCTTTTTAAAAAGGGGTATAATATCGCTTAAGTTTTCTAATACTATTATAAGCCTTAACAGGGACCTTATTAATATTAATTGATATAATCCGAGCTAAATGCCTAAACTCGCTAGAAGTAAAGTTTCTTCTAGCATTATAGACTATTTAATCTAAAGGTCTAAGATATATATTAATCTAGCACTCTTTAAGGGCATTTTAGATATTTTAAGCTTTTTATTATTAGGGTTTAAGAAAGCAGGCAGCTTAAAATAATATTGCTGAGTTAATAATATATAGAACCGGCTTCTTATTAATTTACATAATATTAATAAGGACCTTATAATTAAATTTAATATTGTCTTTAAGAGTGAATTTAAATCTACTTAGAGCTTTTGCGTTTATCTGACATTAATGACATACATGCGTGATTTTCCTAATATTGGCCTTGTTAAATTCCTTACTAGCTTAAGTAAGAAGGTTGCTTAATTAGTCGATTAATAGATGACTAAATTGACAATAAAGTTAATAAATCTTGGCTTTAGAAAGCATAAAGATGGCAGGTTCTTAAGAACTAGCTATTTACTAAGGATATCCTTATTTCCTAATAATAGGTACCTTCTTATCTTCTTAAATTAAAAGATTCTTAAGATTATTAAGTTTAACACCTATTCTATCCATATTTATAATAAAATATAAAAAGGGTATAGCACTATTAAGCATATAAAAAGGTATTATGCTAAAAATCGTTAAAAGCTTTAAAATACCAGTTAAAGTTGCTATACTAGCTCTAAAGGTAATGGTTCTTTAGTTAGAAGAAGGTTTAATTATAAGGTTCTTTATAATCTTTATTAAAGCATTGGCTTAACCCTGGCTAGTAGTTAAAATTCCTAATGCTTTTATATCCAGGAGTATACTATAGAATGTATTTGCTATATACCTTATATTTATAAGATATATGTATTATTAAGGTATTTTATTAGTATTGCAGTCGTAGGGGTCTTTAAGAAATAAGGTATGTTTAAAAGCATTATCTTGCAAGAAGTTTACAGTTAATACTAAGAAGAGCAGGGGATTTAGTGCTTATATAAAGTAAGTTATAAATAAGAGAGTATTATAAGCCTTTTTATTATCTTATTCCTCTTTTTTATTAGTAGTAAGAAAAACAGCATTTTATGTGGCTTTTTTATGCTTATCCTTACTACTATTATTAGTAGCAGTAAGTTAGGCTACTTTACCTTTATAGGCCTATAGAAATATATAATATTAGCATTTAAAAGGTAGCTTTTAGTACTTTTTATTATTTTACTAAGTTACCTTTACTTTCTTTTGCTTAAAGGCAAAATGGTTAGTTAACTAGCATCCTTCTTTATAGTATATAAAGTATTTCTTTAAGCTTATACTAGCTTAAGGTTTTTTATAATATATAGCTTGTAAATAGTGTTAGTCTGTAAACATTACTGCATTAGTGTTTTAGTCTGTAGACCGGGTAATAAGGGCATTATTATTAGTATTTATTAGTAACTAACTTATTAAGGTTAGTAGGATATCCATTGCTAAGAGGCAATTTTAAAGATTACTAACAAATCCTTTAAAGGTTAGCACATTCCTAAATTTTGTATTATAGAAATTATTATTATTTTCTATTACTTATTATACTTAATAAAGAAGGATTATATCTTGCTTAAAAGGGTTATAAAGACTATTAAATATTTTTATAAGTTAGTTAAAAAGGATTTCTAGGTATTTTAACTTATTCTTTATTAAATGCTTTATAATAATATAGCGAAGGCATAAATTAGCAAATTGTGTTTTATAAAAGCTCTGATTTTCAGGTGTTTTAAAGTAATTCCTAATAATTTAAGTTATTTCTTTAAATAGGATTATCTTTACTCTAAAGTGTTTAAGGAAATATATATAAGCTTTCCCTTAAAGCATAATAGGGAAGGCTTTTAAGTAAAGAGAAGGGGAAACTCCTGCTTAAGAATATTTCTCTTTAAAATATAGTAACTTCTTATTAATAAAGTTATATACTTCTTTAGAATATTATTCTTTTTTCTAGTAAAGTCTCTTAAGAGTATTAAGGGCTTTTTAATTGCTATTAGAAAGTATTCTGGTTAGGGTTTGTTATTTTTATTAAGGGTTTTCGGTTAAATGAAAATCTTTATAATTAGAATTCTTATTATTAGAAAATTCTAGTTTTTAAGGTTCTTTTCCTTTTCTAGTTGCTTTTTCTGGTAAAGGTTTGTATTCTGTATTAGGGTTAATATTTAAGATATTAATAAGATCTTCAGAGATATTTAATCTTATTCCTCTTGCTATTTTAACACTATTGTTATTAAGATAGTTATAAAGGGTATACTTAAGATTGTTATTAACTTTATTAAAAGTATCTTTAGTCTAGTTTTTATAATTTTATTAAAAATTAATAAGGAGATTGCAACCTTTTCCTTTATTAAGAATGTAGTAGTTAATTGTATAGGTAATATGGTTATTAATTTCTTGTTTAGTGGCTATATTAATATTAATGTTATTAACTAACTTAGTCTAATTTTAGGATAGGATTAGGAAATGCTTGTAAAGTTTTTAGGGAAGAGTATTCTTTAGAAGTTTTTTACTATAAATATCTCTTTAGAGTTATTTATTAAAATTATCTCTTGCTTTTCCTTAGCTTAAAGATATTTTTAGTGTATTTAGGTTAAGTTAAGCTTCTTATTTAGTACTAATTAAAGCTATTAGCATAGGTTTTCTGTAAATAATAGTAAAGATCTGGTTTTAATTATAAATAAGTAATAATTAATAATAAGGGAGAAGATTTATAAGAAATAAGTCTTCCTTAATTATAGATGATTTAATAGTTAATAATTAAAGAAATAAGTCTTTGGTTAGTATAACATTAGAATTACTTATAGTTACGTAAAGTAAAAGCATTTAGATAAGTCTTTTCTAAGTATAACCTAGTAAATCTATAGTTATTAGCAACCACTAATTAGTGTTAGTAATGCACAGGTTATAATAATACTACAGTACAACGTAAAGGGGGGGGGGGGGTTTAATATTTAATTTATTTATATTCTAAAAGAGAGGAAAGAAGCAGGCTATGATGTGGATGTGTAGTGTTATGGCCACAGTACAGCCCTAGGTCACATAACCTATAATCTAGCTAATCCAGGTGTGTGCATTCTGTATGTAACCTATAATTCCTGGTCAATGCGGCGTATCCCTTCCATCCTCCATACAAGCGATTCCGACAAATATAATTTCTATAGTAAAGACTAATGCTATATACCTACTATAAATTAATATCCTATATTAGATCTTTAGGATAAATAACTCTATTCTAGCTAATAAATGCTATAATAATAGTAAACGTCTAGCTAACACGCCTGTTATTTATAACATTAAAATCCACATTAAACAAGTTACTATAAGTTTTATTAACAAAGAATAGGCTAGTAATACTACTAGATTTAAAGACTAGTAGCTAGGACTGCCTTTAAAGGAAAAAGTCCTTATAGTATAATACTATAATAAGTTAAATAGTATAAACAGGTTTATTATTAAAGCTCTTACTATAATTAAAAGAACAGACTTACTGTTTATATATAGTTAGAGCATAGGGGTATATATAAACTAGCTATAAGAATTAATAAATAGGGAATAAGATATTATTACTTTATAAAAGAAACTAGCAGACTAATAAAATTTAATCTAAGGCCTAGCTATATAATATAATATTATTATTCATATACGCTAGGTAGCTAGAGCCACTATCTAGTTCATCGACTGTCTTCTTAATATAGGAAAAACCCTAAAATAGGGAAGAAAACCCATATTCCTCCATATAGCTCCTGCTAAGCCTTTACTATAAAGTCTTTATTATTTTCAACTATTAGTATGAGATATCTGCTAGTTCCCCCGGAACTATAAATAATAACAGAAGTGTGGTTGTGCTTTATATAAAAGGTTAGTATATTAGTAAAAACCCCCTTATAAGCACCTCCCCTCCTAACCTAGCTTTTTCTCCTTTAATTTATTATTTCTATCTCCTTTATCCCCTTTTCTAGCCTTATTATTATATATTTACTATACTTTATAAAGCTCCTTAGCTAGCCTATACTACTAAAGTTACTTAGTTAAGAGCACCTACTTTATAATAGTTAGTATAAGCTTTTTATTATTTAGTGCCGCCCTAAGTTCCCTTAGGTCTTTTATTATAGGTATTACTAGGATTAGCCTTAAATGGTTATATTTTAAACATAATAGGATAAGGTAGTAAATATTCTTATTTCCTTCCTAGTATTAACATATTAGTAATATTACCTTAGGTACTTATTTGCTATAGAAAAAGGCATTTAGCCTGATTTTTTCCGTTTAAAGCTATACTAAGGCTATAGATTTATACTTAAGCAAGCTATTATAAAGCCTTACTATTTTCTTTATACTCTTAAAATTAGATTTCTTATCTACTGCTATTATTTTTACCTGTTTTCTTCTTACTTAAGCCTTATATCTCTGCTATATTTATTGTTTTTCCTACTCCCTTTTTAATTCCTACTTAGCTATAAGGCTGCTAAGGAGGGGGGGGGGGGCATTAAGAAACGCTATATAAAGGTTACGCTAGCAGCCTCTTCCTTAGTATTATAGCTATATTACTATTAAATTACATGCCTACTATATCTTCTTGCCTATACTACTGTCCTTAAGTCTTTAATAAAATTATTACTTAATATAATTAAGGTATAAATCTACTAGTAGTACTGCTACCTTTATTTTTAAGAGTGTTACTAGTATTACCTTATATACTCTTATAACCTGCCTTAAGCATTTATTTTATTCCTTTATAAATACCTTTACTACCCCCTATGCTACCTCTTTTAACTTACTATAAGTATAGTATATCCTGGCTTTATAGGCTAAAATGCTTCTTATTACTTATATATAAAGGGATCTTATGCACTCTAGTTAGCATTTTTATATAAACACAGCTAGTGCTATAAGTACTAACTTTTGCTATAATAACTTAGTATTTACCTTCTTTATATAGGTTAACTAATAGAGCTTTTAGTAGATCTAAACCCCTAGGAATTGCACTAATTATATTAGTTATATTATTATGCCCCTAAGTTAGATTATTATTATAATTACCTACCTCTTTCTTATAAAGTAAATTAGCTTGCTTTTTCCTAGGTTAAACCTTAGCCTATACTCCTTTAACTACTTATTATATATTCTTTAAGCTTTTTTTAGTTATACTTTAGTCTTCTCTACTATTTTTCTATATATTATAATATTTATATTATCTAAGAACCCTAATATTAATATTAACTCTACTACTGCTAGTTTTTAATATAATAGTATAATATATAGCAGGAAGAGGATAAAAGACGCTAGTAACCCTTATAGAACCCTTATAGTAACTTAGAATTCCTTAGTAAAATATTTATTAAATACTAATTATACTTTTCTTCCTAATATAAAACCCTTTACCTATTTAGCTATTTACCCTAGTAGTTCTAACTCTATTATAATATAAATTAACTATTTATAGCTAATAGTATTAAACGCCCTAGTAATATCTAGCTATAATAAAAATACTATTTCCTAATAATACCACGCTATCCTTATGACCTCTGTTAGCATGCTTAGAGCTACCTCTGTTAACTTACTAGCCCTGTTACCTATTTACATGTCTAGCAGTATATGGCCTTCCTCTGCTGCAGTGGTAATCCTCCTTACAATAGCTCCCTTGATTACTTTGCCCATTGTGTTTAACAGCGATATCGGCCTTATAATATAATATAATAAGTAAGTTTACTATAGAAAAGATAATCCTTAATAAAGTTAAAGTAATATATATAAACTAGAAATATAAACATTAGACTATACTTCTTAATAACTACCTTAGTAAAGTTAAGGAAATAGTTAATGCCCTTACTATTATATTTAATAAGGTAAACACTAATATAGCAGCCTTAAACTAGTTTGCCTAAGAAGTAGTATATAATATCTAGAAGCTATAAGATATAAGTAAAAAAACTACCCTAAGTAAGCTAGGCTTAAAGATACCTTTACTAAAAGGTATAATATTAAAAAGAAAAGTTATATTAATAAGGCTAAGACTTGCTTAGTTTATAGTAAGAGAATCTTTATTTTATAATACTAGTACTAATATTATAAAGCAGGCCTTAGGATCTGCCTATAAAATAATACTAATAATAAAATAGTTTAGTAAAAGTTTACTATATTTAAGCATTAAGGCTAGGGATCTAAGGATACCTAATAAGAAACTAGTTTCTAGTAATAGCCCTTAAAAGGATAATAGTGCTAAGAGATAATAAATAACTAATTAAGGGCTTATAGATAATAAAGCCGTAATATCTACTAATATATAGTAAAAATTAGTTATAAACTATTAAGGATATTACTTTAGAAATAGTAGGGATAGTTTAGCTTAAAAAGGTTTTTTTTTGTTTTCTTTTATTTTATTATTCTTTATAGTTAAGAAGAGAATTATTATAAATTAGCTATTTTATTTTGTTTGTTTTTTATTCTTCGTACTTAATATAGGATGCCTATAGTTTAATTTCTCTTTATTATTTCTGTTACTAGCTATATTAGACCCTATAGGATAACCAGGATGGTTATCTTTAAGGGAGGGGCACTTATTACGGAATAACCTGTATAGCGGATCTATGCACACATATATATATATATGTTACGGACCAACCCGTATGGAGGATCCGTGCCCATATATATATATATACATCTGTCCAGATAGCTAGTAAAAATCAATAACAACTTACACACAACAATGCACTTAACTATATGACTCGATAGTAGTATATATAGGTGCGTTTAATAACCCTCTTATAATAAAATTAATAATAGCTTTATAGTTGCTTTTAACTAACTATATAATAATCTTATTATATAATAACTAGTAGTAATTGCTTATGTCCTTTATATAAGGTTTTAACTAAAAATAAAGAACTTACTGCTTTTAGTTAATAAGACATATTAAATTAAATTACTAAATTACTAGGTCCTAACTAGTAAGGCTATAAGAGTTAAAGAGTTAGGATTACTATTATTAATAAGTAAGGTATTATACTAAAACATTAGATTTACTACCTATAGTAAGGCTATAAGCTAAGAAGTAAGAAGGATTTAACAGAACTTATATTTAAATTAATAAGTTAGTACTAGAAATTAAATAATTACTAACTATATACTATAATAATTACTAAGGGAGAGCTTTATTATATTTATAATTTTTATAAATACCTTATATAAAATCCTAACCCTCTTAGTCCTAAAGGAAGACTAGTAACTACTAATAATAAGGTTAAGGACCTTTACTGCTTAAGAAGTTATAAATTCTATAAAGGAAAGATTTACTAGACCTTAAAACTACTATAATTAGTTAACTTAGTTCTTATATATTACTTATACTTTAGGGAAGAACTAATTTAAGCATAAAAAATACTAAAAATAGCTAAGAAAGAAGGGCTTCTTAAACTATTAGTAATTAAACCTAAGGTAATATTATTAAGGATTAAAACCACCCTGCTTAAAACTATACCTCTTATAAAACTAGAGACTTTAACTATAATAATACCTCTTAAAGAGCCAGAAACCTTGCTTATTATTATACTTATTAAAGAACTAGAGGCTTTTTAACTTATAGGACTATTAAGCATTAGAGATATTATTCTAACTATGGTTTCTAGTCCTAATTTAGATAATAAACCTAAGGAGAACTTAAGAGGTAATAAAACACTAAAAACAGCTTTATTTAGCAGGAAATAATAAAAATAACTAGCTATTATTATATAAATTATATTACTATTAAGGCAGACTTTAGTATTTAGTAAAAAATCTATAAAAAGTAATAAGTTAGTTTATTATAAGTCTTTTACTAATATAGACTTTTAGATTAATAAAGACTATAGAGAATTAAAGAACCTTATTATATTAATATATATAGAAGGGTTTATATTACCTAAAGATTTAACTAACCCAGATAAGATACTAGATAATATTATATAAGGAATAAAAGGTCCTTTAATAATAAAAAATCCTACTATATTTAAAAGAGAAGAAGAGTGGTTAGCTAAAAAGTTATAATTTCCTAAGGACTTATAACCCTTTAGAACTAGTAAGGGGAAATAAGCATACTAGGATTTAATAAATACTAAGGAACTATTTAATATTATAGTAAGGTATAAGCTAAAACCTGAAACTAAGAATACTATTAGTAATACCTTAGCTTATAAAATCCTATAAAGTATTAAGAGAGTAACTAAGGTATAAAAGGAAGTATATAAAATAATAAGGGAAATATAAAAGTTATAGATATAAATTAAAGAAAACCTTGCTTACTCTGTAGAAACTAACTTTTAATAATAAATAATAAAAACCTAAGATAGTATCTTAAATATACTAGTTAGCCTTATATTATAAATAAGGGAGTTAAACTAAATTATAATAGCCTTTATAAACTAGATATAGGTAAGTTATTAGGACTAATAGTTAAATATAGTACAAATTATATAAGAACTATTTAAGGTAGTAATAATAAGAAATAACATAACTTAGCAGCTAAACCTATAGTAAACTAAACCTACCTTACTAGCATAAATTAGCTAGAATTCTAGTTAGTAAAAGGGTAAAATAATAATTATAATACCTAAGCTAATAAGGTTTTAAGATTACTTAATTAAGATAAGCAACTTAAGAGAAGCAATAGGGTTTATATAAGGATATACTAGTATAAGTAAATCTTACTAACTAAAAGTAATAAACCTCTTACTATATAATTAAAATACACTTAAATTATAATAGGAGTTTAAATATATAAGTTATTATAATAACACTAAGACCTTTTTTAACCCACCTTATATAGCTTTAACCTAAGCTTAATAATTTCCCCTTATAAAGAGATATAAGTTTTTATAATAAGCAGGATTTTTATAGTACTAACTAACTACTAGACTAGAAGGCACTTTATTAAATCCTTATATATATTCATGTACGCTAGGTAGCTAGAGCCACTAACTAGTTCATTAACTAACTTCTTAATATAGGAAAAACCTTAAGATAGGGGAGAAAACCTATATTCTTCTATATAGCTCCTGCTAAGCCTCTGATATAAAGTCTTTATTGTTTCCAACTATTAGTATAAGATATCTGCCAGTTCCCCGGAACTACAGACAATGACAGAAGTATGGTTGTGCTTTATATAAAAGGTTAGTATGTTAGTAAAAACCCCCTATAAGCACCTCTCCTCCTAGTCCGGCTCTTCCTCCTCTATCCTGTTATTTCCATTGCCTCTGGTCCCTTTCTTAGCCTTATCATTGTGTATCTACCACGCCTTACCAAGCTCCTCCGCCAACCTATACTACTAAAGTTGCCCAGTTAAAAGCACCCACTTTATGATATTTAGTGCTAGCTTCTTGTTATTAAGCGCCGCCCTAAGTTCCTGTAGATCTCTTATTATAGGCACCGCTAGAATCAGTTTTAAATAGTTATATTCTAGGCATAACAGGATAAGGTGGTAGATATCCTTATCTCCTCCCTAGTATTAGCATATTAGTGAAGTTACCTCGGGCACCTGTCTGTTATAAAGAAAGGCATTTAGCCCTATTTTTTCCGTTTAAAGCTGAACTAGGGCTGTAGATTCATGCTTAAGCAGGCTATTATAGAGCTTTGCTATCTTTTTTATGCTCTTAAAGTTAGGTTCCTCATCTACTGCTATTGCTTTTGCCTGTCCTCTTCTTACCTAAGCCTTATGCCTCTGCCGGATCTACTGTTTTTCCTACTCCCTCTCTAATTCCTATCTAGCTGTAAGGCTACCAGGGAGGGGGGGGGGGGCATTAGGAAACGCCTTATAGCGATTACGTTAGCGGCCTCTTCCTTAGCGTCATAGCTGCAATGCTATCAAATTACAGGCCTGCTGTATCTTCTTGCCTATGCCACTATCCTTAAGTCTTTAGTGGAATTGTTGTTTAACGTAATTAAGGTACAGATCCACTGGCAGTACTACTGCTTCTGTCTCTAAGAGTGTTACTAGCGTTGCCTTATACGCCCCTATAACCCGCCTTAAGCATTTGTTCTATTCCCTTACAAATGCCTTTACTACCCCCTATGCTACCCCTTCTAGCTCGCTACGGGTGTGGTATATCCCAGCTTTATAAGCTATTGTGCTTCATATTACCTGTGTATAAAGGAATCTCGCACACTTTAGTCAGCATCCCTATATAAACACAGCTAGCGCTGTAAGCGCTAATTTCTGCTGTGACAATTTGGCATTTACCTTCTCTATATAGGTTGACCAACGAAGCTTCTAGTGAATCCAAACCCCTAGGAATCGCGCTGATTGTGTCGGTTGTATTATTGCTCTGCTAAGTCAGATTGTTGTTATAATCGCCTGCCTCTTCCTTGTAAAGTGTATTAGCTTGCTCTTTCCTAGGTTAAACCTTAGCCTATATTCCTTTAACTACTCCTTATATATTCTCTAGGCTCTTTTTAGTTATACTTTTGTCTCCTCTGCTGTTTTTCTATATACTATAATGTTTATATCATCTGAGAACCCTAATATTAATGTTGATTCCGCTGCTGCTAGTCTTTAATATAGTAGCGTGATATAAAGCAGGAAGAGGATAGGAGATGCCAGCAACCCTTGCAGAACCCCTGTAGTGACTTGGATTTCCTTGGTAATACGTCCGTTAAATGCTAATTATGCTCTCCTTTCTAATGTAAAGCCCTGTGCCCATCTGGCCATCTACCCTAGTAGTCCTAACTCCTTTATAGTGCGGATTAATCGTTTATGGCTGACGGTGTTGAACGCCCTGGTGATATCCAGCTGTAGTAATGATGCTATCCCCTGGTAATGCTATGCTATTCTTATAACCTCTTTTAGCGTGCTTAGTGCTATCTCTGTTAATCTGCCAGCTCTGTTGCCTATCTGCATGTCTAGTAGTATATGGCCTTTCTTTACTGCAATAGTAATCCTCCTTATAATAGCTCCCTTAATCACTTTGCCTATCGTATTTAACAGTAATATCGGCCTCTACCCCCCTGGTCTGCCCAACTCCTTAGGGGACTTCCTAGGTTTGCATAGAACTACCACCTTTGCTTATTAGAAGGAGGCCGGATGATATCCCAAGCCGTAGTAAGCATTTGCAAGGCGTGTTAAACATAATATTAGGGCCGCTTTGTATAGCTTAAGGAAACCCGTTAGCAGCTTGTCTGGTCCTAGGGCTTTCTAACTTGCTGTATTCTTTATAACCTCTTTAATTTCCTCCTTTATAAACATAGGAACTGCCTAATTATTATCACAGTATCTTGTCCCCTCCTCTGCCTTCGGACCTAGAGCCCTAGCTGTAGATAGAGGGAAGAACCTCTCTATAAATGCCCTTGCCTTGCCCTTGTATGTAACCTTTACTATCTCCTCCCTGCTGTTATCTCCTAGCCAGGTTAGTAGTAGGACCTATTGCCTTTCAGGAGGAAGTCCACTCTATAGCCGGGCCTAATGCTCTAGGGTCTAAAGACTCCCTTTAGACCTAGATAACTTGCTAACTGCCTATTACCAGCTACTTCTCTTCTTCTCTAAGATAACACAATCCTGTTTTTTTATAGCTTCTATTAAGGCCTGCCACGCTTCCTGTGTCCGTTGTTACTGCCACTGCTTATTAGCACATCTTACCTCTGCTATTACGTCCCTTACCCTTTTATTCTACTAAGGCTGTGGTTTACTATGCCCTTAAGGTTGCTTAAGTGCTGCTATATTAGCTATCTCCGTGAGCTGTTAAGTAAGCCACTACGCATAGTTATTAATTTCTTACTAGTTACATAGCGGAAGCTCTAATCCCTTCTTTCTAAGCCTGTTTAAAGCCTCTGCTATAATAAGGTTCTCGTCTACTATCCTCTAACCCCAGACTAACCCTAGGCTGTTACTTAATTCCTTGTTTGTCCTAATACTAATAAGCTGGGGCACATGGTTAGATCCGGCGATTTCTACTAGCCCGATGAATTTAACACTAACGTTGTGGGTGGTCCACGCATGGTTAATAGTACTGTCCCTGCTGCCATGTTCTCTCCTTATTACTTCCCTAAACGGCGTAGCTAGGCCGAGTTGCCACCTTATTATGAATTCTAATATCTTATTGTGCCCTGGAGATATTCGGCCGAATCTGTCCCACAAGGGGTGATGTTAGTTGAAGTCCCCTATAAACATACTCCGGCCCTTTGCCTAGGTATTAGCAAAGTGTTGTAAAGGCGTCTGCCACCCCCTTTTGTAAGCTAGGGAATATATGTTGTACACCTCTACTCTACATAGCTTAACACTATACTAATCCTCCCCCCTCCCTATAGTCTAAAGCCCTGCCTTAACCTTCCGGTGTATATAAATCGCTATTCTTCTACTGTATATTGCTAACGTATAGTGCCCCTGAGATAGATTTAGCAGTATACTATTATAGCCTCCTGGTTCCTAAATAGCTATCACCTCAGGGCTAACGTTATGCCCTAATGCCAGATGTACTAGATTGCTTTTCTTCTGTGTATTCCAGTATATAACCTTAATTATATACTCTATTATGTGCTTCAGAGCACCCTGGTTGGGCTGGCTCCGGTATTGTTCTGCTCTCTTGTCGGTTGTAAGAAGGCTAGCATTATGCCTTTCTCTGCCGGTCTCTGCCGTCCTAATTATAATTTATATATTTATCTTATAGAAAGGCCCCTTGGTTATATGCTCCTTCCTCTTAGCTGCCTTTCCGTTAATCCCCTAGTCTCTTCTCTATAATAACCCTTGCCTGTAGTAGCTGTCACAGCCTCCGACCAATGGTCGCGGAAGAACAGCGGCCTTATGGCGTAAGCCTCCCGGGCCTGTTGCCACTTATTATTGCTTACTAAGCATAGCCGAGACTATACTGAATATACCCCTACGCAATTTAGGCATCTCTCCTGTACCTTGCCTGTTAACATCAGGCAAGTCCTCTCTCCCTTAGGGTGTTTTCTAGCAGCATACCTGCTATATCTTACTTCCTCCTTGCAGTGCCTGGCAATGTGTCTAATCTTATAGTAATTATAATATTGCTTTAAGTGGACCATCTTGTTGTATAGCTTGGCGTTAAAAATCTCTGCTTGGTATACTATTCCCCCATGGCATAGGCGGTTTGCTGCCTTGGTGCCCTTAACGCTAACCACTAGTGGTGCCCTCGTTGCTGTTCCCTTTGGCTTCCACACTATTATCTTTGCTATGTTTAGACTATTCTCCTTTTTAATGTTTTTCCTTATATCCTCAATCGTAACGTGGTTTGTTAATTGTATTAGGAATCCCTTAATAATTACACTAAACATCTTCCTGTTTACTTCTGCCGTAGGTCCAAAGGCAACTCTCACCCAGGCCGTGTTTTCCTTCCATTTCCTCCCTGCCTTAGTAAACGTAATAACTATGTCTTCACTCTGTAGTCTGCGTACTACTATTGCCTCCTCTATGCTAATAGCGCTGTTTACTACCTTTATAATCTCTCCTAGCAATCTGTTCCTAACTGCCTTGCTAATAGTATTTCCCTTTACCATTACTTCCTAGTAATGGCAGGCTAGTATTGCTATACCCTCTGTTTAGGCTAAAGGTATCGTTATATTCTGCCCTGTAACTCCGTAAGCTGTAACAGTTACCTAAGTCCCCCTAACCGTTAATTTAGTCCTAGGGACGGCCTTTATTGCCTCCTTAACTGCCTTCTTAACCGTGGTTTTAACTTTACTGTTGACCGCTTTTATAATTAATGCCTATAGATCTCCCGTGCTAGTCTTTGCTTAGGCTATCTCCCCTCCTGCATCTATAGTAACTTATATAAAGGTCCTAATAGAAGCCTATACTTCTATTATTTCTGCCTTTAGGATAACTTTTATTATTAACTCCTTTAGTAATTTTATTTTATTCTTTAGTTTTTCCTACACTACTATTACTCTAGGATTCTCTCCTTAATATTATATTTCTTCCTAGGTGGTACCTTATCCTTCGTTGGTTATAGATCCACGCAAAAATTCGTTAATTATTACACCCCTTGCGCTGCTTACTCCCCTTGCGCAATACGCTATTGCTAGGGGGGGTATTTAATGATAAGGAATCTGATTCCGTGCTTCTTTTTCATTTTAGGCGTGATACCGCGTCGTGTCCGCGGTGTTGGTCGTTCCTATAGTTCGGAATTTCTTATGCTTTTTATTAAATCCTTAGATAATAACATTAGCACTATAATAAGGTTTTCCCCCTAAGAATATACTAACCTTTAGCTTACTAAATATTAAATAAGGAGGCACTCCTTTAAATTCTTAAGTAATAATATTAGCACTTTAACAGGGTTTTTTATTAAAGAATGCATAAAATTATACCCTACTAATAACAAAATACTAGTAATAAAAATAAGACTTTTAAAAGTATAAATCTTATAAATAAAAAGAGATATACTATACTAGTGCTTAATAATACTAATACTCCTAAACACCACTATATTTACCTACATAACTAGGTTATAATTATATAAAAGGACCTTCCAGAAATAGTAATATTAAACAACATATAAATCCACCCCTAACTTTCCTATAATAAGAAAGTAAATATAATTATAAAGTAAATAGTTATAATAATAGAGCAGGTGGTTATAAAGATAGTTACTACTATGCTAAAAAGCTTTATAATAATTAGCTAAGTTAAACTTTAGGATACTAGGATTATAATACCTTCTAACTAAAATATAATCTAGGATAAGATCTAGAGCCTAAAAGGGCACTAAAAGAGGAAGAATTAGTAAGTTTAACCTAGAAGATCTAGAACATTAAACTTCTAAACCTAAAACCAGATATAGTAAATATAAGTAAAAAATTTATTTCTTATAAAGGGAAAACCATTATTTTTTTAAATCCTAAGCTTTAAATTTAAGTAGTAAAGAAATACCTATTTAAAGCACTACTAAACCAGAAGGAGGTATTACTTTAAGACATCTAGTAATTATTCTATAAAGAAGCAATAACCTAGTACTAATAATACTTAAATAACTTTAAAAAGAAATAGATTTTTACTAGTATTAATAGTATTATTAAGGTAGTATAAGATAAATTCTATATAAAGATAGAGAATATAGTAATAAAGCTTAAGCAAGCTAAGTATACCTAAGAAGATATTATAAATAGTATCTTTATTTAGAACTTTATAGCTTAAATTTTTTAGTATATTAAAGCAAATAAAAAGATAATAAATTTATAGCTTTTAGTATACTTTAAAATAAAATTATATTTAAAGCTAAAGAAGCTATGCCTAGATTCTACTAAAGGTATAAAGCATAATAAATACCTTAATATAATAAATAAAAAACGCCGTAATTTATATTAAGAAATAAAGGAGTAATAAAAGTCTTATTACTAAGAAAAGACTAAAAAAATAGTAAAAGCCTACCTTTATAATAACAAATCCTTAAACTTAAATAAATCTAAGGGTAAAAGAGTAAAGGCCTACTAGAATTATTATTATAAGAATTATAACTAAAAGAAAAAAAACTATTTTTAATAAAATAACTTTTAGCAATAATATTCCTACTATATATACTTTAAAAAGAGATTAAGTAGCCTAAGGGATTATAATTAGGAAGACTAAAAAAGGCTACTAGTCTTATACTAAAAATAGGTTTGTTAGAATAAACCACTATAGGACTAGAATTAACCTTAAAGGTTCTAGTAATATAATAATAATAAACCATACTAACTAAAAGTTAAAAAAAAGAACCTTATAAAGAAGGAAGCAGACTTTTAAACTAAAGAAAGTAAGGCCTATAGCTAAGAAGATAAATCTTAAGGAGATAATAAGGGAAGAAAGAGATCCTTAGAGGAAAATTAAAAAGGAAATTAATTTAAAGAGTAATAAAACCCTTACCCTAAGGATTAATTCTATTTAAAATAATTTAGGCAATAAGAATGTCTAAACCAGAAACCCTATAAAGTTATAGTTCTAAATAATAATCCTAATACTAAAGAATAAGAGTAGTATTTAGCAGACTCTAAATACTATTTAGCTAGAGAAGAAAGTTTATTAGATAATAATAAGAATAATAAGTCTAACTTTATAAATATATACTTTATAGTAAAAGGTAGCAAAGTACACCTAATATTTAACTATAACTCTAAAGGAAGGAAGGTTAAATCTAATTTTATTAAAGTATTTTATATAGTAAAGAAGGGAGACTTAAACTAAGAAAATCCTACCTTATTAACTATAGAAACTAGTAAAATTAAGGACTTTATTAAGAAAAGGTAGGAAGAGCCTAAGAAAGAAAAGGAAATTATTAAAGCTTTTATAACTAAAGTTAATATTACACTAAATACTATAACTTATAGTTTAAATAAGCTAATTTTAACAAAAGGTCTATAAGAAGACTAAGTAATTAAGGTAGTATCTAGACTATAGAAAATTAATATTAAAGGAAGGAAGCAAATAAATACCTTTCTTAAAATGCTAATTTAATTCTATAATAAAGGACCTAACTATATAATCTACATAAACACTAGAATATTATTAATTCTAGCTAACAAACAGTAGCTCTAGTAATATAAAATAAATATAAAGTAGGAGAAGCAAGACCTAAAACTAGTAATAAAAGTAGCTTTAGCCTTTATTATTATAAAAAGGGCTACTTTTAACTTTTATATTCTAGGAATTATAAGAGGAAAAAACATCTAAGGGAACTTTATAGTAACTGCAAATATTATACTAAACCTAGGACTAAAACTATTAATTAGTATAAGCTTTCTTTATAGCTTTAGAGTAAAAATTAATTTTATTAATTTAAGGTTAGTCTTTAGGTTAGTATATAATATAATAGTACTAGAATAGATATTTTAAAACGCTTACTATATACTAGCTTAATAGGTAATAATAGCACATAATATTATAATTCCACTAAACTTAACATATTAAGTGCTAGTAATATAGAAGGATCTCTTTAGCAGAGAGAAAACTAGTATTTACTATATTATATTATCTAATTCTATCTTCCTAAATAATATTCTTAACTAGAGAGATAAGAAAAGAATGCTAGTAATAAACAACTCTAATAAGGCCATGTTAATTAAGCAGAATAGCAAGGTAGGTTAACTTAAGGCAGCTATAAGCCTTAATTTAAATTTCACTATTTCGGACATTTACTAATATATAGCATTTTTTAGTAAAAATATTAAGATAGAAAAGATAAAAGAGAGTCTAGAAAATCCTAATAATAATCTGGATCTAAAAGTTATTAACAGAGGTATTTTATTATATAAAGTATCTTACCTAAAGGATATACCTTTCATTAAAAACAAGTTTAAAGTATAAATTACTAATATTAATCTAAAAGCTGCTACTAAGTTATAGAATCTAACTAATAAATATAATATTTATTATAATAAAGAAGTAATACTAATACTAAAAGAAAACAAGATAAGAGTTAACTTTATTAACAGCTAGCAGAACTAGGTTAAGCTAGCAAGGAAGTACCCTCTTAAGCGCAGAAACTAGGAAAAATTCGCTAAAGTCTATAATACTATATACCTAGTAAGCAGGATGTTTTAGTTAATAAAGCCAGCACCTATAGCCTGCCTTAGTTTTATTATCTAAAGAAATATAGAGAAGACTAAGAAAGGTTAAGTCATTATAAATGCCAGACCTCTTAACAACATTACTATGCTTGTTACGGGATAATCCGCAATGTCGGATCCCCACCTATATAGGACGGATTCATTATGTAGCTAGTGAATAATAACAACTTATACACAATAATACACTTAACTATATGACTTAATAGTAGTATATACAGGTGCGTTTAATAACCCTTTTATAATAATATTAATAACAGCTTTATAGTTACTTTTAACCGACTATATAATAATCCCACTATATAATAACTAGTAGTAATTACTTATATTCTTTGTGTAAGGTTTTAACTAAAAATTAAAAACTTACTGCTTTTAGTTAATAAGATATATTAAGTTAAATTACTAAATTACTAGGTTCTAACCGGCAAGGCTGTAATAGTTAAAGAGTTAGAATTGCTATTATTAATAAGCAAGGTATTATACTAAAACATTAGATTTGCTACTTATAGCAAGGCTATAAGCTAAGAGATAAGAAGGATTTAATAAAACTTATGTTTAAATTAATAAGTTAGTGCTAGGAATTAGATAACTACTAACTATATACTATAATAATTACTAAGAGAGAGCTTTACTATGTTTATAATCTTTATAAATACCTTATATAAAATCCTAACCTTTTTAGTTTTAAAGGAAGACTAGTAATTATTAATAATAAGGTTAAGGACCTTTACTACCTAGGAAGTTATAAATTTTATAAAGGAAAGATTTACTAGACCTTAAAACTACTATAACTAGTTAACTTAGTTTTTATATATTACTTATACTTTAGGGAAGAACTGATTTAAGCACGAAAAATACTAAAAATAACTAAGAAAAAAGGGCTTTTTAAATTATTAGTAATTAAACCTAAGGTAATATTATTAAGAATTAGAACTACCCTACCTAGGACTATACCTTATATAGAACTAGAGATTTTAACTATAATAATACCTTTTAAAGAGCTAGAAACCTTGCTTATTATTATACTTATTAAAGAACTAAAGACTTTTTAACTTATAGGACTATTAAGTATTAGGGATATTATTCTAACTATAGTTTCTAGTCTTATTCTAAATAATAACCTTAAGAAGACCTTAGGAGGTAATAAGACACTAAAAACAGCTTTATTTAGCAAGAGATAATAAAAATAACTAGCTATTATTATATAAATTACATTACTACTAAGGTAGACTTTAGTATTTAGTAAAGAATCTATAAGAAGTAATAAGTTAGTTTACTATAAGTCTTCTATTAATATAGACTTTTAAATTAATAAAGACTACAGAGAATTAGAGAACCTTATTATATTAATATATATAAGAGGGTTTGTAATACCTAAAGATTTAACTAACCTAAATAAAATACTAAATAATACTATATAAGGAATAAAGGGTTCTTTAATAATAGAGAATCCTATTATGCCTAAAAGAGAGAGAGAGTAGTTAGCTAAAAAATTATAATCTCCTAAGGACTTATAACCCCTTAAAACTAATAAGAGAAGATAAGCACACTAGGATTTAATAAATACTAAGGAACTGTTTAATATTATAATAAGATATAAGCTAGAACCTAAAACTAAGAATATTATTAGTAATACTTTAGCTTATAAAATTCTATAAAGTATTAAGGGAGTAACTAAAATATAGAAAAAAGTATATAAAGTAATAAGGAAAATATAAAAGTTATAAATATAAATTAAAGAAAACCTTGCTTACTCTATAAAAACTAACTTCTAATAATAAATAATAAAAACCTAAGATAGTATCTTAAACACACTAGTTAGCCTTATATTATAAATAAAGGAGTTAAACTAAATTATAATAGCCTTTATAAACTAGATATAAGTAAGTTGCCAGGACTAATAGTTAAATATAGTGCAAATTACATAGGAACCATTTAAGGTAGTAATAATAAAAGATAATATAACTTAGTAGCTAAACCTATAGTAAACTAAACCTACTCTACTAGTGTAAATTAGCTAGAATTCTAGTTAGTAAAGGGGTAAAATAATAGTTATAATACCTAAGCTAATAAGGTTTTAAGATTACTTAATTAAGATAAGTAACTTAAGAGAAGTAATAGGGTTTATATAAGAATACACTAGTGCAAGCAAATCTTACTAACTAGAAGTAATAAACCTCTTACTATATAATTAAAATACACTTAAATTATAATAAGAGTTTAAATATATAAGTTATTATAATAACACTAGGATCTCTTTTAACTTACTTTATATAGCTTTAACCTAAGCTTAATAGTTTTCCCCTATAAAGAGATATAAGTCTTTATAATAAGCAGGATTTTTATAGTACTAACTAACTGCCGGACTAAAAGGCGCTTTATTAAATCCTTAAATAATAATATTAGCACTATAATAAGGTTTTCCCCCTAAGGATATACTAACCTTTAGCTTACTAAATATTAGATAAGAAGGCACTCCTTTAAATTCTTAAGTAATAATATTAGTATCTTAATAAGGTTTTTCATTAGAGGATATATAAAATTATACCCTACTAATAACAAAATACTAATAGTAAAGATAAGACTCTTAAAAGCATGGATTTTATAAACAAAGGAAGACATACTATACTAATACTTAATAATACTAATACTCCTAAATACTACTATATTCACTTACATAATAAGGTTATAACTATATAGAAAGACCTTCTAAAAGCAGTAATACTAGATAATATATAAATCTACCCCTAACTTTTTTATAATAAAAAAGTGGATATAGCTATAAAGCAGATAGTTATAGTAACAGAGCAAGTGGTTATAAAAATAGTTATTATTATACTAAAGAGCCTTATAATAACTAGTTAAGCTAAATACTAGGATACTAAGATTATAATACCTTCTAACTAAAATGCAATCTAGGATAAGATTTAGAGCCTAAAAGGGCACTAAAAAAGGAAGGATTAGTAAGTTTAACCTAGAAGATCTAAGATATTAAACTTTTAAACCTAAAACTAAATATAGTAAATATAGGTAAAAAATTTATTTTTTATAAAGAAAAAATCACTATCTTTTTAGATCCTAAACTTTAGATTTAGGCAGTAAAGGAATACCTATTTAAAGCACTACTAAATTAAAAAGAGGTATTACTTTAAGACATCTAGTAACTATTTTATAGAAAAGCAATAACCTAGTATTAATAATACTTAAATAACTCTAAAAAGGAATAGATTTTTATTAGTATTAATAGTGTTATTAAGGTAGTATAAGATAAATTCTATATAAGGACAGAGGATATAATAATAAAGCTTAAGCAGGCTAAGTATACTTAAGAAGATATTATAAATAATATCTTTATTTAGGACTTTATAGCTTAAATTTTTTAGTATACTAAAGTAAATAAAGAAATAATAAATTTATAGCTTTTAATATACTTTAAAATAAAATTATATTTAAAGCTAAAAAAGCTATGCCTAGATCCTACTAAAGGCATAAAGTATAATAAATACCTTAATATAATAAATAGAAAACACTATAATTTATATTAAGAAATAAAGGAGTAATAAAAGTCCTATTACTAAGAAAAGACTAAAAGAATAATAAAAGCTTACCTTTATAATAATAAATCCTTAGACTTAAATAAATTTAAGGGTAAAAAAGTAAAGGCCTACTAGAATTATTATTATAAAAATTATAACTAAAAGAAAGGAGACTATTTCTAATAAAATAACTTTTAGTAATAGTATTCTTACTATATATGCTTTAAAAAGAGATTAAGTAGCTTAAGGGATTATAATTAAGGAGACTAAAGAAGGCTACTAGTCTTATACTAAGAATAGGTTTATTAGAATAAACTACTATAGGACTAAAATTAACCTTAAAAGTCTTAGTAGTATAATAATAATAAACTATACTAACTAAAAGTTAAAAAAGAGGACTTTATAAAGAAGGAAGCAGACTCTTAAACTAAGAAAGGTAGGGCTTATAGCTAAGAAAATAAATCTTAAGGAGATAATAAGGGAAAAGAGAGATCCTTAGAAGAAGATTAAAAAGGAAATTAAGCTAAAGAGTAATAAAACCCTTTCTTTAGGGATTAATTCTATTTAAGATAATTTAGGTAATAAGAATATCTAAACTAAAAACCCTATAAAGTTATAGTTCTAGATAATAATCCTAATGCTAAAGAGCAGGAGTAATATCTAGTAAACTTTAAATACTATTTAGCTAGAGAAGGAAGTCTGTTAAATAATAATAAGAATAATAAGTCTAACTTTATAAATATATACTTTATAGCAAAAGGCAGCAAAGCATACTTAATATTTAACTATAACTCTAAAGAAGGGGAGGTTAAATCTAATTTTATTAGAGCGTTTTATGTAGTAGAGGAGGGAGACTTAAATTAAGAGAATCCTACCTTTTTAATTATAGTAACTAGCAAAATAAAGGATTCTAATAAAAGAAGGTAGAAAGAGCTTAAAGAAAAGAAGGAAATTATTAAGGCTTTTATAACTAGAGTTAATATTATACTAAATATCGTAACTTGCAGTTTAAATAAGCTAATTCTAACAGGAGGTTTATAAGAAGACTAGGTAATTAAGGCAGTATCTAAACTATAAGAGATTAATATTAAGGGAAGAAAGTAGATAAATATCTTCCTTAAGATGCTAATTTAATTTTATAATAAAGGACCTAACTATATAATCTATATAGACACTAAAATATTATTAATTTTAGCTAATAAACAGTGGCTCTAGTAATATAAAACGAATATAAAGTAGGAGAAATAAAACCTAAAACTAATAATAAAAGTAGCTTTAGCTTTTATTATTATAGAAAGGGCTACTTTTAACTTTTATATTTTAGGAGTTATAAGAGGAAAAAACATCTAAGGTTACTTTATAATTGTCGGAATCGCTCGTATGGATGATGGAAGGGATACGCCGCATTGACCAGGAATTGTAGGTTGCACACAGAATGCACGCACCCTGATTGGCTGGATCACAGGTCATGTGACCTGGGGCCGTACCGTGGCCACAACACTACACCTCCGCATCGTAGCCTACTTCTTCCCCTCTTTTAGAGACATAGATGAATTAAATATTGAACCCCCCCCCCCTATATTTGTGCTGCAGCATACTTGTAACCTAAGCGCTACTAACACTAATCAGTGGTTGCTAATAACTACAGATTTGTTAGGTCATACCCAGAAGAGACTCGTCCAAATGCTTTTACTTTACGTAACTACGAGAAATTCCAACGTTATGCTAACTAAAGGATTATTTCTTCGATCGTCGATTGTTAAATCATCCATAATTATAAGAAGACTTAACTCTTATAGATCTTCTCCCTTATTATTAACTGTTACTTGTCTACAATTGAAACCAGATCTTCACTATCATTTACAGAGAATCAACCAACGCCAACTGCTTTAATCAGTACTGAACACGAAGCCCAAAACACTAAAAATATCGTTAAGCTAAGGAAAAATGGAAGACTTTGATGAACAACTCCAGAAAGACGTCTATAGAAAAGAACTTCTGAAGAGTTCCCTACCTTAAAAACTTTACAAGCACTGTCTAATTATATCTATAAATTGGACCAGGTTAGTTAATAACATTAATGTTAATACAGCCACTGAACAAGATATTAATGACCGTATTGCCTATACACTTCACTATTATATTCTTAATGAAGGAAAAGGTCGTGATCTCCTTGTTAACTTCTAACGAGATTACGAAAACTAGACTAAGGATACTTTTAATAAAATCAACAATAACCTTAAGTATACCCTTTGTAATTACCTTAATGACAATGGTGTCGAAACAGCCAGAGGATCGAGATTAAACGTCTCTAAAGATCTTGTCAATATCTTGAATATTGACCCCGACACGGAATACAAGCCTTTACTAGATAAAGCAACTAGGAAAGGAAAAGAAGCTCAACAACTAGAACTTTCTAATGACAAGGATTCCTATCATAATGAAGATTTTCATTCAACCGCAGACCCTCAACCAGAACCACAAGCCCTGACCGGAACACTTTCTAACAGCAATCAAAAAGCCCTTAATACTCTTAAGAGACTTTACTAGAAAGAAGAATAATATTCTGGAGAAGTGTACGACTTCATTAACGAGAAGTTACTACATTTTGAAGAGAAATGTTCTTGAGCAGGAGTTTCCCTCTCCCTTTACCTAAAAGCCTTCCCTATTATACTTTAAGGGAAAGCCTATATATACTTCCTCAAATACTTCAGAGCAAAGACAATTCCATTTGAAGAAATGACTCGGAACATTAGGAATCACTTCGAAACACCTGAAAATCAAAGCTTCTACAAATTACAATTTGCCGATTTACGCCTTCGCCACATCATTATAGAACATCCAATAAAGAATAAGTCAGAATGCTTAGAAATTCTTCTTAACCGACTTACGAAGATATTCAATAGCCTTTATAACCCTCTTGAACAAGATACAATTCTTCTTCATTAAGTACGACAAGCAATAGAAAATAACAACGATTTTTACAATGCTAAATTCAGGAATGTGCCAACCTTTGAAGGATTTGTTGGTGATCTTTGAAATTGCCTCTCAGTAATAGACATACCACCAACCTCTATAAGTCAGTTACTAACAACTACTAACAACAATTCGACTGCCCTTATTGCCCGGTCCACAGACTAAAACACCGACACAGCGATGTTCACAGACCGACGCTATTCACAAGCTACATATTGTGAAAAACCTCAAGCCAGAGCAAGCTTAAAGAAATGCTTTGTCTGCTGTAAAGAAGGATGCTGGTTAACTAACCATCCTGCCTCTGAGCAGAAGAAAGCAAAAGCAACTTAGTAGAATAACAGAAAACACCAAAAACCACCCTCTAAACGCCAATACCATGCATTCCTACAGGCCTACGAAGGCGAAATGGCCCAACTTACTACTACTGATAATAGCAGTGAGGACGAACACGAAAAAGCCGCTTAAAACGCCGCTTTTCTCACTACTAATGAAAAAGAGAAACCAGACGATGAAGAGGCTCGTGATACTCTCTCCTTCACAACATTCTTTACGCAAGCACTAAATCCCCTACTCTTTTCCTAATTAACCGTAAACTTCTTGCAGGATAATGCTTTTAAACATGCCTTATTTCTTAAAGACCCCTACGACCACAATACCAATGAACAACCTCAATAACACATATATCTTATGGATACGAGATATGCAGCGGATACATTTCATAGTATACTCCCGGATACAGGAGCATCAGGAATTTCAACTGCTGGCCAAGGCCAAGTCAACGCTCTGATGAAAATCATAAAGAACCTTACAATCGAGCATTCCTCTGACCAAAGGACTATCACCTTTGGAGCCGGTACTGCGACTTCAACTAGTATTTTGAAGCTTTTAACGATTTTTGGCATAATACCTTTCTATGTGCTTAATAGTGTTACACTGTTTTTATATTCTATTACAGATATGGATAGAATAGGTGTTAAACTTGACAATCTTAAGAATCTTCTAATCTAAGGAGACAAAAAGGTACCTATTATTAGGAAATAAGGATATCCTTAGTAGATAGCCAGTTCTTAAGAACCTGCCATCTTTATGCTTTCTAAAGCCGAAATCCGTCAACTTTATTGCCGATTTGGTCATCTGTTAATCGACCGATTGAATAACCTTCTCGCCAGGGCTGGTGAAGAATTTAATAAGGCTAATATAGGGAAAATCACGCATGCTTGCCATCAATGCCAGATGAACGCAAAAGCTCTGAGTAGATTTAAATTTACTCTTAAAGACGATATTGAATTTAACTACGAGGTCCTTGTTGATATTATGCAAATTGACAAGAAGCCGGTCCTACACGTTATAGATTCAGCAATATTATTTTAAGCTGCCTGCTTTCTTGCACCTTAACAACAGAAAGCTTGAGATATCTGGAATGCCCTTAAAGAGTGCTGGATTGATATATATCTTGGACCCCTAGACTGGATAGTCCATGATGCCGGAAGAAACTTCGCTTCTAGCAAATTCAGGCATTTAGCTTGACTATTGTCAATTAATATTGACAAAGTCCCCGTTAAGGCTCACAACAGCATCGGAAAACTTGAGCAATATTATGCCCCTCTTTGCAGAGCATATGATATTATTAAGACCGAAGCTGACGGTCTTCTCTTGAAAGAGCAGATACTTTAAATGGCTGTTAAAGCAGTCAATGACTCTGCTGGTCTAAATGGTCTTATTCCCACCCTTCTAGTCTTTGGAACCTATCTAAGGATGACGAATGATTCCCCCCCGAGCTTTACAGTTGCCTAAAGAGCTAAGATACTTTGAAAAGTAATAGATAAAGCAAGACATAGTCTTGCGAGACGCTAAGTCCACGATGCTCTTAATACCCGCAACGGCCTAATAACCCTGCCTATACACACTCTTCCTTTAAATTCTAATGTACGAGTTTATTACGAAAAAGGCGGATGGACTGGCCCCTATAAGCTTCTCTTAATGGAAGGAAAGACTTGCATTATTGAGATGCCTTATGGCCCCATGAAGTTTCGGTCTATGGTCATCAAACCGTATATAACCTCGCCAGAGGTGGAATCTTCTCATGAGGAAGACCCGGTTTACAAGGAAGACCCGGTTCAAGGTGACGAAAATCACGAAAACCCCCCGGATAACCTAACAACTCCACCACGAAGAGGACGTGGAAGACCCCGGAAACACCCTTAAGCAGAGGCTTTTCTTACTGAGAAAGAAAAGGCCGATTTTCAACTTACAATTAACCTCTATGCGCAAGGAAAAATCAATACACCCGGAGAACCTTTCGAACTCTCCGACAAAGCAGAGATTAATACTTTGCTAGCAAGGAATGTGTTTGAATTTGTGAAATTCAACCTGCAAAGGCATGGAGGCAAAAGACTCTTTAGCTTGCGGATAGTAAGAGAAGTTAAAGGCAAGGTAACTAACTCCCTGTATGAAAAGTCACGATGTGTCATCCAAGGCCATAGCGACCGTGGGAAAGAGGTTATTCTCACGCAGTCCCTAATAATTTAGAGAGCTAGTCAAAGGCTCATCATTGCCCTTGCTCCCTTATTGAAAAAGGAAGGCATTATGGTTTGGCTAAGGGATATTACCTAAGCATATGTGCAGTCACAGACGAAGCTAAATCGCACAATTCTTGCGAAGCTTCCAGCACAAATTACACACCTTTACCCGCCAGACGTCATTATGGTTGTGATTAAGCCGCTATACAGAATAGCAGAGGCTGGCACACATTAGTAGTCGACGTATTTCAATCATCATCGTCAGAGACTACAGATAATAACCTTTACATATAACCCTTATCTTCTTATTTCTTCTAGTAAAAGCTTGTGTTTTAGAATCATTAGAATGCAGACTAATGATACCTTAGGACTTAGCGATGCTGAGTTTTTTGATTGCAAAGAGGTTGAGTTGAAAAACGCTGAATTCCTTGTAAAGCCAAAAGAGAGGTTGACGATTTTAACACCGTTGATGTTTAACGGTTGCATTTTAAGCGAAGTTAACGATAACACCTTCTTTTTATAACAAAAGGAACAAGGAAGGAAGCTATCACAAGTCAATAACCCGACCGACCAAGCGAAATATGTCAAACAGCGAGCACGAGGAGCGTACATTGCTCTGATATACCAACCTAAAGCATCTTACAATCTTTCCGTTACTGCCTAAGTCCAACATCCAGGATCCGACGATGTTTTAAGGCTTAATAAAAGACTTTAATGGCAAATCGACAATCAAGACCGTGGACTTTAATATATATCTCTCTCGCTAGAAAACACCGCTCTTTATGTCTTCGTTAACGGTTCTTTCGCAAATAATAAAGACCTTAGCTCTCAACTAGGCTATATGGTTATCCTAGGCAATAAAAGGAAGGATGATAATACCTCTGAATTCACCCTTAGAGGAAATATCGTAACATACAGCTCAATAAAATCAAAAAGAGTCACGAGAAGTGCATTAGCTTCCGAGCTGTATAGGATGGTTTAAGGTGTTGACATTGCCTACGCAATAAGCACTACTCTAAATATCATCACCGACTGATTAAACAAGCCAAAAATTCCAATAATAATATGCACTAACTCTTTCTTGCTGTACGAATGTATTGTTAAGCTAGGGACGACAAAGGAAAAGAGGCTAATGATTAATATTATAGCTTTACAGCAGTTATATGAGAGGAGGGAAGTGGCTGAGATACGCTGGATTAATGGCAATGATAATCCTGCGGATGCGATGATAAAAGCTTTACCGAATAAAGCTCTCGAGACCTTTGTGACGAAGAATAAAGCCTGAATCCGTGTAGAAGGATGGGTTAAAAGACCTGTCGCGAGAATTGCCGCGAGAGCCGCCGCCAGAGCCGCCGAAGAATGAAAAAGTCCTAATTCCTCACTAAATCT
>AFQZ01000282.1:0-51092 GCA_000222935.2 Aciculosporium take MAFF-241224
ATTTGTCTTTTTATTTATTTCTTCTTTCTTTCTTTTCTTATATTTTATTACTTTCTTTATATATATATATATATATATATATACTTGTTTGCTTTAATTTCCCAAGTATTTCCTAGTATTTCTTTTTTTTTTATTTATTAACAAATACCTCGGCCAACTCGCTGTGCTTGCTTCCGGCCGGAGCAGCACACCGCACAACGCACAGACAAGACGCATATCCGGGTCCCGTTTTCGAATACGCTAAAAGTCCGAAATGACGTACACGCACATGCGTGATTCCGCTGCCGCCGCTGTTGACGATTGGCAAAGGTGAAGGGCCATGCATGATCTTGGTGGCAGCGTCCTGACGATTGTTTCCAACGAGAGGAACCAGTCCCTTTCTTTATGAACAGTCTCAGGCGGGTACATTGCACAAAGACAGAGCGCGTACAGTCCACCGCCAGAATACGTCTGCTGCACATTTCCAAGCCGTCTTTGCACACACATCGCAACTACAGCAGGTACCTGCTTCCTACTAAGTTAGGTAGGTACCTAGGTACCTAAGTAAGTAGGTAGGTACGTCGGGTACCTACTTCCTACCTAAAGTAGGTACATCAGGTACATGAAGTGCCGGCCTTCAGCTCCCCACATGACATCACAGGGGTCATGGCCCCATCCATGCACTCTTCGCCGGATGCGACCCTTTTATCTTGGTTCTTCTGCCGTGTTCTTGCCGCATCGGGGGTGCGGAAGCTCGTATTGAGAACGATTTCCGAGGCGCAGTGGGAAAAAATAAAAATAAAAATAGAAGATGGAAGATGGGAGATGGAAAGTTCCGGCCTCAACCATGGCGGTTTTACAAACATTCCACCGTTGGTTTGCGGTGGCGACGTCCGGGTGCTGGCGGGGTTCATCATGCGCCGTCTGGTGCACAGCTGCATGTCTGTCGCTGCATGTCGTGCACGAGTGGCTCGGTGGGTATGATGTTGCAAATCGGATGCCGTACGATGTGCTCGGGTGTTTTGTTTCTTTTTGACGATTCTTATTTGGCCTTTTTATTGATTTTACTCGGTTTGTTTATTTTCTCTACTGCCCGTTTTATTTTATTTTATTTTATTTTATTTTATTCTATTTTATTAATGAATTGAATTTATGTATCCATCTCAGTCTTGTTTCTTCCCGGTATCCCCCTCGTGACCACAGTTCCGACTCAGATCCCGGTGTCCACGTACACTTCGCAACGCCCAGTTCCCCCCTCCGCAAGCAACCCCCTGCCATCGCCGGGCAACACGGATCCAGAACGCAGATGCATTTCCCATTCACCCATGTAGTTTGTCATCCGTGCATGCCTTCACCTTGCCAGGTGCCAGCTCCCTCGGTGCGCCGCAAAGCAGCCAACCACCTAGTCGACCCGCCGCATTGCGCACCACGCCGATGAAGATGGGTCTTTTTTTTTTTTTTTTTTTTCTTGTTTCGCGTGTTTGTAAAGGAAAAACTCATTCGCGCCGCCACCACCCAAACACCAAGTCTTCTTCCACAGACGAGACACCCCCCCCCCCCCCCCCACCCCCCCATGATGTAATAACCAGACTCGACATCGACGCAACCCCAAGCCAAACCGGCACCAAGACGTCCGCGACCGCACCGCAATCATCTAGAGCACGGCGGCAAGACGAGGACGATCGAGGACCCGAGGTACGTACGTCTGCTGGCAGGGAACCCCCCACCCATCCACCGCCCTGCACCAGACGACGAAAAAAAAAAAAAAAAAAAAAAAAAAGGCCGTGCAAAACACGTCCTTGTCATTCTTCAGGCCGTTCCGGACAGAATCGTATGCATGTCTCGTCCTCGGCAAGAGAATGACAAACGAAACAAGGCCAATGACAGGAAAATACAACCAAACCATCAAGGTTGCTTGCCATCCGTCCCGCCTCGCATCCATGCCTCCTCTCTTGCCAGGCAAGCCACGACTCCCGGTTGTCGGCATCCGCCATGAGCATGGAAAGCGCCCGGCACGAACAAGCCGCCCGGCCCATGCCATGGACACATGAATACTACCGGTTACCTCCTGTGGTGTGGTGGCTGCACGCGTGGATTGCCATCCATGCATACGAAGGAGTCGGGACGGATCCTAGTCAGCAGCCGCGGTCAGCAGCCAGCGGTCGACGCCCACCCAGCTCGGGATTTCCCGACATACCCGCCCCACTCTACGGTTGAACGAACCCGCCAGCCAGCAGACGTGCACAGCGCATCTCGCCCGGCCACCAACAACGTACAGTGCGCAAACCCTGTCGTCCCGTCTTTTCCCCTTGCAGGCCAGCCAATAACATGCACACATGCCTGCGACATACCTGCAGCCCATCAACGCCGTGTAGCCATAAAATGTACATGCGACAACGCCAAAGGCCGTTTCGATACCCTGCCGCGTTAACAAGCCACGGCCGCACAGAAAACAGCAATCCATCTCAATCTCGGACAACATGCCGGGCCAGCAAAAGTAGCCCGACCTCAATTCTATGCAAACAATCCGCTATAACTACTAAGCCATGTCATGCTTTCGCCCTTTCCTGTCCTAGCCCATCCCGTCCTTTTGTACAGAATATCGTCGAGACGCCATTGCCAACTCGTCACGCCCCCTCCCCCTTGGGCGCATCAGCCGTGCTCGTCACGACAGAGAATTGCCCGCCCGCGGCCGCCCCGACCAGCTTCCTCCCCTTGATATCCTTTCCCCGTAAGCGCTGCGCCGTGCTCGCGTCTTCTTCGTTGCCCAGCCCCAATTGGCCGTTTGATCCGAATCCGGTGGCGAAGCCGACGCCCTCCTTGTTGATGAAGATGGTGTGATCTGTTCCACACGCAACAGCTGCCACATGGCCAATGTCAGGAACCGCCGTCGGGCGCAGGCAAATACGCGGCTTGCTGTACTCGTCATGTCGGATAAGAGTGTCGTCCTCCAGCTGCATCTTGGAAAATTCGATGCCGAGCTGTCCGCCATCCAGTCGGCCCCACACAAGGCACTGACCGTCCGACGTAACGGCCGAGGAGTGATGCGCGCCGCCAGCCAGGAGAGTGACGCCCTTGCCACATAAGTCGGGGATCTTGATCGGATACGGGAGAATGGCTTCGTCGCCGCCAGCTTCCTTGGCGTACCCGGCTTCGCCGAAGCTGTTCAGTCCCCATGCCCACACGTTGTCCTTGGCGTCAATGGCAAAAGAGTGGTAATCGCCCGAGGCAATGTATTTGATGGGACGGGTGCAGACTCGGACCTGGCGGGGACGCAACGTCTCAGACTGATAGCGCCCAAAGGGCTGACGGCCAAGCTGGTTCTGCTCGTACGATCCCCAACCCCAAACTTGACCAGAACTGTCGAGAGCCAGGACGTGGTTGGCTCCACAGGCAATCTGAACAATATTATCGAGCGCTGGAATCAACATGGGCTCGTTCTGGATTTCAACCACCTGGCCATTCTCGTCGTAGCAAAATCGACGGTTCCCATTCGAGTCCTACGTAGTTGTCTTGTTGTCAGCCACGCCATTTTCGGATCCAGAGTCAATACAACTCGCATGGGTGTTCGCCGCGGGCCGCCACTTACTCGGAAGGCTCCCCATCCATACACGTTTCCGCTCGCGGACAGCACAAAGCTGCAGCTGTCACCAGCGGCTACTTGGGTGAAGACGGTACCCTCGGCAAAGTGCTCAGAAGGGACTTCGACGGGCGAGCACTCATAGGGGTTGAGTTCGCCGTCTTCGTCTTCGCTGTCTGACGCTTCAGCGTCCAAATCTTTCAGGGTGCCTTCCCAAGTGGTGTCTCTCCCCAGCGCGCCCTCGTCGTTGACGCCCCAGGTCAAGATCTTGTTGTCGGCAGTCAGAACGATGGTGTGCATTCCGCCGCAAGCGAGCTGCACCACGTGATGCTTGGATTCATCGCTGGGGTCGAGGGCCGCGTTCAACTTGGGAACCACGGCCGTCGTGCGCTTGGGACCAAGGCCAAGCTCGCCACACTCACCGCTGCCAAAAGAGAAGACGGCAATCGGGTCGGTAGGCGCCTTGTTGAGGACGACGGGCTCCTCTACAGCCTTTGCCTCCTTCTTGGCTGGCCTTGTCCTCTTGGGCTCCGCCTTGTTGGGCGCAACCTTGTTGGGTTCAGCCTTCTTGGGTGCGGCCTTCTTGGGCGCTGCCTTCACCTTGGGCTTCTCGGCCGGGGCCTCGACCTTGGCCGTCTTCCTGCGACGGGCTTGGGCATCATCGTCCTCTTGGTCGTCATCAGCGGCAGCGCGCTTTCGCTTCGAGGCCGCTGGCTTTGAGACGTGATTCGATTTGTTGCCGTTGACCTCTTTTATGCAGCGTTAGAATATCCACATGGTGGGCGTCGTCAGGGTTCCCGCCCTGAGCCGGCTGAGCTCGAGGCGCCAAAAATCGCGTCTTGGGGCGTGTGAGCGTGTCTTTAGTTACTGACCAGGTTTGGTGGCTGAGGACTTTTTCGCGGCAGCGGGCGTGTTTTTGACAGTCTTGGCCTTTTGGCCTGTGCTTGTGAGTTTTTTTGATGCCATGATGGTGGAATGGCTTTTTAGTATGGAGTTGAGAAAGAAGACAAAAAATGGCTGGTGCTAGCTCTCGGTTGCGTAATAAACAACAACATCAGACGGGCTGAAGAAAAAAAAAACGGGGTGGCTTACTCATGCACCTGGAAACGGGAGTATCTGGGCGTTGGAGGCTCTAAATGTGGGTCTGTGCCCGTCTGTCCCTCCACCTGTGACAATTGCATGTTCTCTTTTTATTGTTATTTTTGTCGTGATTGATGCGTGGACTGATGGGCTCTGTTCCACGGCCACGAGGTAACATTGTTGCGGGTCTTGCATGGCCGAGCGATGACTGCGCAATCAAAGAAAGATGGGACCTTTGTTCTTCAACCAGATCCCATTGTCGATGAAAGTGACAAAGCGACAAACGAAGACGGTGATGCAGATGTTTCTCATTACGCGAGACGAGATTGTCAAGGCACATCGCTCAGACTCACGGCGGCATGTGAGAATCCTGTTTTTTAAAAAGAGGCCCCCCATCGTTGTCGTTGACGAGGCGGCTGCGGCTTAGAAATTGATGTTCGATATCGTGCCCTAGTTCTATAGCAGAGCCATAAATGGTAAAGAGCGCATTTCGCATTTTTCATGAAATATCACGAGCGGGCGCAGCAGCGCTCCAGCTGATGATGGTGGACTTGAACAGACCGGGCCGGCTGCATGTGGGGGAAGGCGCAAAGCAGGGCCTCCAGAGTCCACGACTCCACCTACTACCTACTACCTACCTAGTGTGGTCTGCCTCGAAGGCTGGCTTTCGCGATGCTTAGCTCCGGGACTGCCAGCTGTGTCCTCCTCCGTGTCCTCCTCCATTTATGCAGAGCAAGCAACCTTGGGACATTTTCAAATCGTCAAAGGCGCTGCGCAGAGACTGCAGAGCTGCAAACAATTTTTCAAACCAACTCAAGGCCATCCCCGCTCCCACTCGTACACTCCGCCCACTGCCAGTTCCCCGAGATGGCGAGCCCAGGCAAGAAGCCCGAAATCATTGCCCACGCCAAGACGCTCGCCAACACCCCCTGGTGCGAGCAGTACGAGAGAATGATTTCCGGTCAACTGTGCGTGTCGAATGCCCCCCAACAAAACAGATCCCTTGGCACTCACCCGCCCCCAATTCTCTCCAGATATGACTCCCTGGCCAAAGAGCTCGTCGAGGGCCGCTTCCGCGCCAGACGCCTCATGCACAAATACAACAACCACTTCCCCGACGACGCCACGGCCGACTCCCTCAACGCAGACAGGCAAGCGATGCTGCAGCAAATGTTTGGCAGCATCGGAAAGGGAGCCTTTATCGAGCCACCGCTGAGCATTGACTATGGGTGCAACATTTCCATTGGGCACACGTTTTATTCCAACTTTAAGTATGCTTAGCCTTTTTCTTTTTCTTTTTTCTTCTCTTTTTTCTTCTACCTTCTTTTCTTTCTTCCTCCTCCTCCTATTCTTCTTTCTTGCCGGGGCATAGAAACTCCTATGCAAATAATCCCCATCACATCTGAAAACTCACACCTCTCGCCCCCCCCCCCCCCCAGCCTCGTGATTCTCGACTGCGGCATGGTCAAGATTGGCAACCGCGTCCTGTTCGGCCCCTCTGTCTCCATCTTTGCCGCCACGCACGAGACGGACGTGCAGTCGCGGCGCGACGGCGTCGAGTACGCCCAGCCCGTGGAGATTGGGGACGACTGCTGGATCGGCGGCAACACGACCATCATGCCGGGCGTCACGATTGGCAAGGGGTGCACCGTGGGGAGTGGCTCCCTGGTGACGAGGTCGATTCCTGATTTCTCGGTGGCCGTCGGGACGCCAGCTAGGGTGATTAAGACGGTGGATGCAGTGCCTGATGTTGAATAGACCCGGGTTGGGGGACTGTTGGATATTTGGGTCGGGTTTTTTTTAGAAGGGGAGTGGGATAAAAGCTGCATTCTGTCCCGGCAAGCACGTGTCTACGTACCAGAGAGAAAGACTCAGCAGATCAATGAATTCACACATCGACTCCCTTGCTGTCGAATGTTGAGTTTTGACAAACACCAATGGCTTCTTATACCATGGCCCTAAACGCATATGATATGAAGCCCGATTCCAGGTTTACCATGTCCACATGCCTTGAAAATCTACACAATGGCCTCGAACGCATCATGATTGAAACACAACCACCCGCCCCGAATACCATTCCAAGTCCACACCCCTAAAAAAACCTCCATGTCGAATCCGCCCCCTTCCCACCCTTAAACCGGCTATACCGCCCACAGACAGGCCACATGAGGAGCATGAGCACGGCCCAAAACGCAAAATACACAAACAGGTTGTCCACGCCCCTCGTCTTCTCGGGATTCAACCCATCCTCCACCCCGGTATCGTGCCCCCACAGCGCGACGACGACAGCCCCCAGCCCAATCAAGGCCAGCATGGGCACCGTGTAAAAGAAGAGCGCGCTGGTGCCAAAAGCGAGCAGCACGGTCATGCGCTTCGCCGCTCTGGGCGGAACGGCCGCCAAGACGGCCAAGAGGAGGAGGTTCCCGGCCATGGTGAAGGCGAAGAAGGCGACATCGGGCGGGTCCTTGACGGTGTAGAAGAAGGACCTGGCCGGGGCGAGGTACGGGTTCCGCAACGGGTGTGCGTCCTGGTCTGGCGTCTGGAGACAGCCGGTGGAGAGGTTGCCGAACCGAAGCACGCGCGTGAGCACGAAGAGGACGGCGAAGAGGACCGCGGCAGAGAGGCGCCCCAGGACGGATGCCGGTCTGGACCAGGGGCGGGCGGTGGGGATCCGGCCGTAGAGCACGCCGAGGATGGCAGAGGATAGCCAGGCGAGGGGGGGGGGGGAATCCGCTGAGCATGCCTCCGTCGGGCTGCATGACGGTCCAGAACCAGATGCGCGGGATTGGGTTCGGCGGACTCCTTCTCGTCGTCGTCGTCTCTCCGCAGACGCCGCCATCGTCGCTGAGCCATATATTCCAAAAGGCGGTGATGGCGCTGAGCAGCAGCAACACCACGTTCAGGAAGCCCCGCGAATGACGAGGCCAAACACGGCCGTCACGACCGCAAGCACCCCCGCACGGCACGGCAAAGTACCTCGCGAGGCGGGCGGGACCCCAGCCGAGCGCTGTGCGCGACCGCCCCAGGCACACGACGCCCCATGCCGAGGAGAAAGGTGAAGCCCGGCGCGCAGGGGGTGCGTCGGGGTGCGCACCGCGTACGCCGTTGCAGAGTTCCGTTCTGTGACAATCCGCCCGTCTTCTTCCGAGACGCGCCCCGTTCCGTGATGATGCTCATGGCGCTGGACCACGCGTCCGTCGTCCCGCACACCTGGTAATGCCGGGGGAGCTGATCCATGTGCCCGATTCCCGAAGCTGTCTCATGTCAACCGGATACAAAACACAAAACGAACGAGACACCAAGACGAGGGACAGCATCCCATCCGCAACGCAGCCCCTGTCACTTGCTCGATTAGGCGTGGTGATATATCCGGGGCAGCAAGCCCGCAACTTGTCACATGTCCTCGCTTGGCGCACTCTGCCAGGCCTGAATCCGACAAAGTCCGGGCAAGCAGTCATTGACGTAATCCCGAGTCGAGGGCCTTGATGCCGGGCCGGACTCTGCCGCGACGTGCGCTTCGCAACCCGCTCGAGTCCACTAGACATGAAGAAAAAGCAAAGCAAAGCAAAGCATCAAATCAACCTCACACAGCAACCGATCACCATGAGCACAAATTCCTCCTCCCAGCTCACTCTCACTTCTCCATGGGAGCCAACTACCCCGCCCTTGGAATTTGTCTCTCCCATCCCCAACCCTGAGGGAAAGTTCCAACTGTTGGTACGACGACAGACCAAAACCAAAACCAAAACCTCAAACGCAGCGCGCTCGTCCCAGCAACATCATCGTCATAGTCCCACGTACACCCCCAGTCTCAAACAAGGCACCTCAGTCACCTGGCTTCGTGGTTTAGTGGTATAATTCTCGCTTAGGGTCACACCCAAAGCACACAGCATGCGAGAGGTCCCGGGTTCGATCCCCGGCGAAGCCCTTCTTCCCTTTTTATACTCATTGCCCTCAGCTCCGCCCTTTTTTCTTTTTTTTTTCCTTCTTCTTCCCGTCTTCTTCTCCCGTTCCCCCCCCTTCCGAGACAATCAAGACACATAGACATGCGAGCATGAAACGTTCCAGATAGCGGGTGCACTGTGGAGCGCCACCCTCTTCCAAAAGCTACTACGTGGCCGTCCATAAACGACACTCGTTCACGTCCCTCATCGCGTTGAATTAATTGCCAGGTGAGGAGAGGGAGGGGCCGCCCGATGTGGGGGAAAAAGTAGAAATCGCCAACCCAAGCCCAATCACGCCCCCCCCCCCCAGTGGAGGGTTTTCCCCTGGAAGGGAGTTAAAACAAAGCGCGCTGGCGAGGAATGATGTAAACGTAGAGCCCCTGGCGAACGTGTCACCTTTCTTTTTCGGCCTTTTAAAATCAAAGAAAAAAAGAAAGTTATATGATCAAGGTAGCTAGCTAGCTGTCCGAGTCAACATCGGCTACGTGGTTTCTTCTCTCGTTCTTCTTCCCCAGGGATCCTAATAAAAAAAGAAGAGAAGAAGAAGAAGAAGAAGAAGAAGAAGAAGAAGAAGAAGAAGAAGAAGAAGAAGAAGAAAAGCAACGTTTCTTTTTTGTAAAAACAAGTTTCGTGACGCGTCTATTTTTGAGTCTACGGGAAGAAGAGAAGAGAAGAGGACATACTATTCCTCCTCCGCGAAAATGGCCGCCATCACCACCATGAGTTCCCTCTTCACGTCCATCTTCTCGCCTCGCAAGGAGACGACGACGACCAGCACCAGCCGCGATATTGCCCCCTCGCCGTTGGGCCTCGAGACGGCGCTGGCGGTGTCGGCGGCGAGGAAATTGAATCGGAGGCCCTTGCCGGATAGGAAGAGGAAGCCAACTGTGAAATTTGTCAGTGGGCACAAATTCCCCTTCTTTCTCTCCTTCTCCTTTTCCTTTCCCTTGAAACGGTACAGGAAGAGGGAGGAGACGGTGGGCTCTTGTAAAGCTTTGGGGGGGGCTAATATCGTTGTTTTTTTTCGGCCTCCGTAGCTTGAAATCCCCCGCAAGGAACCGGCATTGATTCCTACCAAGCCAATGGAGATTAGCAAGCCACGCGCCAAGTCGCCCGCAAAGACGTTTGCAAAGCCGCCTGCAAAGTCGATCGCAAGGGCACCACCAGTAAAGGCCATCGCAAAGTCGCCTGTCAAGCCAGCCGTCAAACTGCCCGCCAAATCGCCCGCAAAGGTGCCGGCGCGCCAGCAAGAGGCTGCTGCTGCTGCTGCTGCCGCCACCCCGGTCGTGCAACAACCAGCCAAGAGAGGTGCCCGCGCTGCCGAGGCCGAAAATGCGGCACCACAGGGGGAAACGGATGCCGAAAGTGCGGCACCACAGGGAGAAACGGATGCCGAAGGTGCGGCACCGCCGGCACCACGGGGAGAAGCTGAGGCCGAAAACGCGGCCTCGTGGGGAGAAGCCAAGAACCAGCACGCGTTTGAGAAGCTGATGGACCATCGATGGGCCGGGCACACGGTCGAAATCCAGGTCAAGTGGGCGGACGGGGACCTGACGTGGGAGCAGGAGGCGACGCTGCACGAGGACGCGCTCGAGGCGCTGCTCGAGTACTGGGACAGCCAGGGCGGACGGCCCATCAACCCGCGGGGCGCGGACCTCTTCGACATACACGCCATTCTCAAACACACCAAGGACGGCAAGAACCTGCTCGTCGAGTGGTTGGGCTACGGGCCCGAGGAGGCCTCGTGGGTGCCCCGCACGGTGATTGAGGAGACGGCGCCCGAGGTCGTCGCCGAGTACTGGCAAAGAGTCAGGGGGTCGAGGCCGGGACGAGGGCGGGGACGGGCCCGGACCCGGTGCCGAGGGCGACGCGGACACTGAGCGACCGATGTCGGATTGGGGAGAGATGCGGTGGCTGTCTCCTGTTTGCCGGAAGCTAGGGGCTTTGACGCGGCGATGATTTCCATCACAACACCTGTACAAGATTGCAACCTTGCTTTGCTCGTCGTGGGGGAAGAACGGCACATATGGGCCCATGGAAAGGGCAGGCGCCGTCCGAGGACATGTAATCTGCTGGAAGGACGCCGGGGCCGGGGCCGGATGAGCAAACAAGAACATGTCATTAATTCATGAATCAGGGTGTCAATCTACAGTCACATTTCAACACATCGTCGAGTGTCGGGCCCGAAATCTTGGACAGAGTATCAGGGACGCTCAAGACGATCGGTCCGTGTATCTCTGCCGAGGCAACTGGCGACTTGCGAGCCTTCTCAATGGGCACATGCATCCCATGTAGAACTACGGCAACATGTCATCCAGATTGGCAGAGAGATTACGGAGAAAGAAGACAAACACGCGGCTTTACTTATTAATAACCTACTACCAACTGAGCTTTTCAATCAAGTTGCCGACTAGCGATGAACGACGGCGCAGAACATGTTGTTGTAGTTGTACACGTAATGGCTTCACCCCTCTCTAGACGTCCGCCCATAGAGTAAAAGGTGTCGCCGCTGGGCGTTGAGCGCAACAATCTTTTCCACAACTCGGACGAGGTGTTGGTGGACGGTGCACACACATCCATATCCCATAGCTCAATAAAGCTTGCTTCCCGTCCAGGATTTCCAGACGCGAGAGCTTTGCTGTCGACGAGCACACATGATCGACAGTCTGGTTCTGCGTAGAGACTGCCCAGGAGAGTCACTTTCACCGAAACAGCTTGCACGCGTGAGCGCCAGCCAGCGCAGAGCGACTCATTGATACTCTTCAAGAGGTTTCCGTTTTTAAAATCAAAGACCTGCGCCGGAGGGAACTGGTATTGCTGATGGTCGCAACAGTAAAGATCTCGTTGCGACGCTTAAAACCTCGGGAACAACATCAGCCGGGCTTCGACGCTGAATACCCAGCCGCCGTCATGTTGCCAAATCGGCCCGGCCATGCGAGCTCGTGACACCTGTTCTGTTCCTTTGACAAAACCCCTTTATTCACCATTTCGGGAGACGTGGAAACTGTGTAAGTGAACTTGGAGTGTTGGGGATGATGCCCTGACCTCAGTGCCTAGGGGGCCGCACAATGGCCTCTATCGAAGTAAGAGGCATGAATGGTAGTGATGTTTACGACGCGAGGTCGTAAGTTCAGATCGCTGGTCCGGAGGTGACCGAGTTGTACTCAACAAACCCCGGAGATGGCATGCTCCTATTCTGCCATCGGAAGAGAACCATTCAACAGCCTCTCTCATGCATGTGCTATGTTGTGGTAGCAATGAAAACGCCAGAGTTTTTCCCCGGGTTCGACTGGCTGTAGTCAAATTATGTTCCTGGCCCATCTGGGGAATCCCGGCCGAGAGCTAACGATGGACATGCCCCTGGTTCAATGTTGTGATAGGACTTACTTCAACCTTGCCGAGCCCAATGCATGCACACATATGTGTATATGCATGCAGGTGCACAGTCATCCGATCGCCCGCGAAACTCCCTGGCCTCAAGCCCCCAGAGAGCGCAATAGATAAGGGTGCTGTAGTAAACCCGACCCCAGCAAGATCTTCATCATCAAGCATTGGGCGGTCTGACTCCCGTTTCACAATTGCATTGAATACAACGCGAGAAACCGGAAAAGGCGAGTCGCGTTATTCACATGGTCTGCGACGCCGGCTGCCGCGACCACTTTGGCACATGAGCATGTCAGGCAGAGGAGGGTTGACGGACACAAACCCGCGAGGTAAAGGAAGAAAAGGCCTCTCAGAAGGAGCTTTGGAATATCCAACATGATCTGATTTGAACGATAAGCATCGGCAACTCGGCAGGGTCTCAGCGCCCTGGGATGCTATCCATGCCTCCGTCGATAAAAAAAGAACATTGTGAGGCCGCGTCATGCGACACCCCCTTCATGCACTCAGGTGCCAGACAGGGACCTCGACCCAAATGAGGAATAAAGATGGCGACAAAATCGTAACTGGCGCAAAAGTGCACCGCCGATGTGTTGGAGAAGGAGGTGGTTGCAGAAACAACCAGACCGTTGCTGACATGGACGAAACAATTTGGTATAACGAGACATCCCGTCTCCCCACGTCAACCAGAACTTCTCGCCGTGTGCACGCTGTTCAAAAGTGAGCTGACAGTATACATACGTACACAGCAGAAATTGCTTTCGCAATACGGTTCGCCAGTCTCGTCATCTTGAAGCCGGACATTCTCCAGCTCCTCAGCTGTTTTGTCGGCATGAAGCCTCGTCTGACTGAATTGACGATTATTACCACATTAGGCAAGATACCGTCGTTCTATGAATCTGTCAGAGAGGACAGCAGTAGAATTCGGAGCCGACAAAGACTACTGCTTTGTATTGCATGCGAGCCCCTGGTCATTAACAGAGGCTTTGTCCATCCTGTCGATGCCTGGGCAAGTTCCAATGCGTGTTGTAGGCAGCATTGTTGACGCATTCCCTGGCGATGCATCTGAGCCTCAAGGTCGGATTGTCAGTGTTTGCCGATGACACGCTCGCGCTGACCAATGGAGAGACGGGTCGTTTTCTGCATTGGGCTTCTCTAGATGGTCTTCTCGAATTAGCACCACAGGCTGTCCTGCTTGGGATGTCATCAGAAGGTCAACGTGTCTGATGAGACCGACATTCTGGTGTCCTGGGAAGCTTAACCCACACTGTTTGGCCGCTGTTCAATTCCTCCCAGCCCTGCATGCCGCAGTCAGTATATCTGAATATCTCCACGTCATAACATTTCGTCCATTTGTCATCTCGATAGTATGTCCGTCACTCCCGTTGTCTGTTTCCTTATGGATGAGTCCAGATCTATGCTCTCCCCCCCCCCCCCTAAAATGCCCATATTCGGCCCTTTCCCCAGCCACTCGGGCATCCTCAGTGCCCGCGTTGCATCCAGTCTTCCCTCCAAAGATATGCCAGACCAGTTCGCAGTTGTCATGATATCATTTGCCGTCATTCCAACCCCTGGCTTACAAGATTGAAGGTCTTCTAGAACAATCCGAGCAAGCCGTCTCATGGCGTGGGTATGCATCCATCTGCGGCGTCTGGGGCTGGTCTAGTACGGAGTAATGACCGAATTCCCCACAATCTCGCCGAAACTAAAAAAAAAAGAAAAAAAAAAAAAAAAAAAAGACCATATTGCCTCCGAGCCAGGGTGTGTTCAACGGCAAGTACTTTGATTTGATTGGTGCCGTCGGTCCGACAGCAGATGTGGCCAGATCATGTCGAAGTACGTACTGTATGTTGTAAAATTACTGGTTGCTACTATTTCATGAAAGTCGTATGGTCTCGCGTGCAAATCCCGTACGTATGGACATATCCACATAGCTGCATACAAACTTATGTATGTACCGCGCCTTTGAGAAAGACTACCGTCGATCGGCTCCGACGGTCTCAGTCTGCGATGGCACTGTCATCCGCATTCGGTAGCAAAGAATTGAAGTCGGGCGGTTCTAGTGCGTCACCAACACGCGTTGGTGGCAGAACGAGGCGGATGGCACCGGCAGAGAGAGTTTTGGATCGCAGCCCACAAACGAGGCAAAGGAGTTGACTGGTGGCTTGACCCTTGCAAATTTTCGGTTGGCGGCTGAGTGATGCTGAGAACTGGGAAGCAACATTCATGAGAAGACTGTGGAGTGTGGGTCAGGAAGCAAGATGCCTTGGTCTAGACTATTTGCTGCTCACTGAAGCCACAGATGGTCAACATGCATGCAGTACTTCATATCTACATCGGTAGATATGCACTTACCAAAATGGCAGACCCAGCAGCTCGAAGCGATGAAGGATTGATAAAGGCCAATCTTACCATTGGATGTCTGCTTGGCTGCGTCTATCTTGGGCAATGGCTGGCAAAAGGTCGGCGAGAATCCTGGCAATTTTCTGTTAATTGACGGCCGCCTACAATCGTGGAGAAATATGTCAACGGGTGGCTGGCTGCTGGGCAGATTTTTGTTCCAGGCCCAATGGCAAAGGACGATGACGCGCGCGCTATGTAGGTACCTAATGGAGAAGGCACAACCTTGAGGCACACGACGAATGAACAACGCGGTATACTTGAGAACCCTGAGAGTAGGCAGGCAACAAAAGCTGGAAGGTCCTACCCGAGCCGACCTTTCTTTCTTTGTACAGAGCTTCGGGTGCCGGCATTTCTGGATGCAGAGTGGGGCGCGACTCAAGCAGGTCATGCAGGTGGTCAGAGCCGCCCACCCGGTGTCTGCCAGTCTGCCAGGTCTGGGGCAGCTTGCATCAATGTATGATGAAATCTCATCAATCCTTTTCATCCTCCAGCATTCTCGAATGTGCAATGTCCCTTGACCCTGTGCCATGTATCGTCATCTGACTCGTGTGCCTCTCCAGCCGAGACTGCAACTTCTTTTTGCCAGCCAACCAACGGATCAAGACGGCTCAACCGCCGCCACAGACGCAGATGGCACTGCTGGATGGTGGAAGAGCAGGGCGGCAGCAACGGCGCTGATGATGACGACGACGACGACGACGACGACAACAGCAGCAGCAGCAGCAGCAGCAGCAGAAGCAACAATAGCAGCAACAATAGCAGCAACAATAGCAGCAACAACAGCAGCAACAGCAGCAGCAACAGCAGCAGCAACAACAGCAGCAGCAACAACAGCAGCAGCAACAACAGCAGCAGCAACAACAGCAGCAGCAGCAACAACAGCAGCAGCAAGAAGGACAATTGCCCCAATATCAATTCTCTGATCGCGAGGAAAGAGGAATTAACCACGCGAAAACTTGGCAGGGAAGCCCATGGTGACTCCTCTCCAAGCAACGCCATGGCGTGGCTGGCTGACTCTTCTTGGTATGTAAACGCTCTTGGACAACTGCCATTGTACGAACATCGAATCGACCTTTAATCCTACGCTGCGTGTTGCAACCTGAACCTACAGTACGGTAAAGTATCGCGCCTTTTTTGGACAGTTGGGCGAAGGTTTTCTTTTTCTCTTTCGGTCTTTCTGCGAATGTTCCGATAGCTACCCTTGTGGACTTTGCACGGGTCCCAGAGTAATAATCCTTGCTCTTCGGGCCTTCTTTGCCCATATGTATAATGAGCCTTGCATTGACGGTTGCCGATTCGTGTTGAGCGTCTACGCGCAATTCTTTGAGCAGGATGGTGGCTGGCTCACCACGTCATCATTTCTTGAGCTTCGCTCGTCGACAAGCAAGAATCGTGCCAGGAAGAGGAAGCTTTTTTACTTGGGTGAAGCTGTTAAATCGGCAAGCCCGCAACCGATCCGATCATCCTGTGGACATGGCGGCAGGTATGTAGACACTGTCAAACGCGGCAAGTGGCAAGCAACCAGTTGGACGCTAACCCACAGATGCCTTGCACCCACGATGTTCCTCGTTTCTTCCGTGTCCAAGTACATGCAGTCACAACATCACGCGCGCACGCGCACCTCCCCCGCCTTTGGTGTCCCCACCTCAATCCATCAAGATTGTGTCTTTGGCTGCTGCAGGTGGTCTCTTCAGCTTCTCTCCAGGGACCCCACCCCCTGGTCCCTTTCCACAAACTCTGTCCCCTTCATCCCCGAGTTTGTGATGGCCCATGGGGAAGTGCAGTCAGGGTGTAGCATCGGTTAACCTGGCTTGCTAGTCCATTCATTAGCCCTTTCCTTCCTTAGCCCTTTCCTTCCTTTACCCCACACCGACCGAAGCCTGGTCACGAGGTTAGAAATTTTTTAAGATGAAAAGCTCATGCGCGCCTCGACGTTATGATGACGAGCCTGACTGCCGTATATAAGTTGACCACATCCCCAACGGACCTCCACAGTCATCCGACTATTGTGTCTGTTCCATTACATTTTATTATTCTACTCGGGGTTTTTTTTTTCTGACGCTTTGACTCAATCCTCGAAAGATTTGAGAAGTCATCATGGGTCTTGTCAGAAACATTTCACTGTCCAAGCCTCCAGGCGAGGCGGGCAAGTCATGGCCCGGCATCGTCGTCGGCCTCTTTGTGGCCTTTGGCGGTGTTCTCTTTGGCTATGATACTGGCACAATCAGTGGCATCCTGGCCATGCCGTATTGGCAGGACACATTCAGCACCGGATATCGAAACCCAGAAGGTCACCTCGACGTCACCACAGGCCAAGAATCTGCCATTGTATCAATTCTATCTGCCGGTACATTCTTCGGTGCCTTGGCTTCTCCTTTTATGGGCGATTACATTGGCCGACGTCTGGCCCTCATGATATCAACCTGGGTCTTCAACCTCGGTGTCGCCTTGCAAACGGCGTCGACTGCGATACCCTTGTTTCTGGTCGGCCGATTCTTTGCCGGTCTTGGTGTCGGTCTCATCTCCGCCCTCATCCCTCTCTACCAGTCTGAAACTGCGCCGAAATGGATCCGTGGTGCCATTGTGGGTGCTTACCAATTTTCCATTACCGTTGGTCTGCTGCTAGCAGCTATTGTCAACAATGCCACCCAAGGTCAATATAATGCTGGCAGCTACCGAATCCCCATTGCGGTCCAATTCGCCTGGTCGATTATCCTCTTTGTCGGCATGGTGATTCTCCCTGAAACGCCTCGATACCTGATCAAAGCAGGCAACGGGGAAAAGGCAGCCAAGGCGTTGGGCACACTGCGTCGACTTCCCGCCGACCATCCTGCCGTCCGCGACGAGCTCGATGAGATCAAGGCTTCTCACGACCATCAGATGAAGGCCGGATCTGCCTCATACCTTGCATGCTTCAAGCCCCCGATTTTGAAACGACAGCTCACCGGCATGGCTCTTCAGGCCCTTCAGCAATTGACGGGCATCAACTTCATCTTTTACTACGGCACCAAGTACTTTGAGCGCTCGGGTGTCTCGTCTGGATTCGTCATTTCCATGATCACGTCTGGCATCAATGTGTTGTCTACTCTGCCGGGCATGTACATGACTGACAAGTGGGGACGTCGACCATTGCTGCTCTTTGGTGCCATTGGCATGGCCGTCTCCCAATTGATTGTCGCGGTGTCGGGCACTGCCAGCTCCGGACAGCTGCCCGATGGCGTCGTGACGGTCAAGAGTCTTGCGGGTCAAAAGGTGGCTGTCGCCTTTTCCTGCATCTACATTTTCTTCTTTGCCTCGACTTGGGGCCCGCTCGCCTGGGTCGTTACGGGAGAAATCTTCCCCCTCAGGTCGCGTGCCAAGTCTCTCAGCATGACCACGGCCACCAACTGGCTGCTCAACTGGGCCATTGCCTACTCGACGCCTTACCTCGTCAACTATGGTGACGGGTACGCCAACTTGCAGTCCAAGATCTTCTTCATCTGGTTTGGGTGCTGCTTCATCTGCATTGCCTTTGTGTACTTTTTCATCTACGAAACAAAGGGTCTCACCTTGGAAGAGGTTGACCTGATGTATAACGAGGTGTCGTCTGCTCGCAAGTCGATGGGCTGGAAGCCCGAGGATACATGGGCGCACCGACAGAGTGTTGGGGCACAGGGCGGTGTTTTGGACGACGGGACTAAGGGCCACGACAGCCATGGCGAAAACAGTCCTGGCGCTTCCCATTTGGAGAAGAATGGCAATGATGCATAGAGTGGGACGACGATGACATTTTGACGAGTTTTATCAATTGATGCCACCAGTACATGTTTATTAGTTAGCGTATTGAAGAATTGAACCAGCGTTGCATTGCCTGAAGAAAATTGTTCCTTTTTTTTTTTTTTTTTGGTTCACAGTGGTCAGATCGATGGTCCTTTGCTTGTCGAGAAGCATGTGCAAAAAGATGGGCTTAATCAGAGTCGACGTATACATATTCCGCCACCAATTGCAGATACGGCAAGTGTCCGTCCTAAAAGATTTAAATCATTAGTTGAGTTCATTTTGTCCCTCTATTTCTCTCTCCCTCTTTCTTTCTTTCTTTCTTCTCTCTTTTTCTTTTCTTTTTTTTCTTTTCTTTTTTTTCTTTTCTTTTTTTTCTTTTCTTTTTTTCTTTTCTTTTCTTTTTTTTCTTTTCTTTTCTTTCTTTTCTTTCTTTTCTTTCTTTTCTTTCTCTTTTTCTTTCCTTTTTTCTTTCCTTCTCTTTATTCCCTCCCATATATTACAGCTCCCCAAACTTAAACTCACCCCAACCAGCACAAAGTGCGTAGCCACCAACTCGGCCGGTCCGAGAGCAAACGTGCCGGGAATCGTCACGGTAAAGGACTGCTCGGGTGTCTCCCCGCCCGTGGGCTGGAAAGGCCCCGCGTACAGAATGGTACCCAGGTTCTCTTGCGTACTGGGACAGGTGCCCTTGGGACAGGGGAGGATGCTCAACACGAGGGAGAGTTCTTGGAGTTTGGTGCCGTTTAACTAGGTATAGGTATGCATTCTGTATATTAAGCAAGGATTTCTATCATACCCTTCAGGGCCAGACAGTGGGGTTTTCGGCAAAGAAAGAGAAAAGACGTGACGTAACGTACGGGCGTCGAGACGATGACGGGAAAGGGCGAGTCGCGGCCTAGCGAGGCGCCGGGTCTGGGACGTCGGAAGCGGATATTTTGGGCGGCGGAGAGGGCCGCGAGGGCCGCGAGGGGGAGGAGAGTGAGGGGGAAGAGCTTCATGGTTTGATTGGGAAGGATCGTGATTGACTATTTCTATCTTTTGCCTTTTTTTGATCCTTTTTTTTTTCTTTTCCTTTTGCTTGGAAACAAAAGAAAACTGTTTATCGGATTTTGTTTCTATAACAAGGCAAAGTTTTGGGTACGGGCTTTGTTGAATAAATATATAGATGAGGAAAAAAAAGGGTGTCAGTCACCGTACGGTAAGCATCCGTCATTGTTTATTCGTACTCGCCCTGCTGCATGGTATGTTTGTTACATGACGGTCACCATGGACGTGCGAGAATGTCGTACCGGTTGCTGCCTACCCACCCGACGCAGGTACAGACCTAAGCCGAAGCAAAACAGGGGTCCAAGAAGACGAGCTCTTCTGGTTGGTTGGTTGGGTGGGTGTCGACGTTGGTTGACGTTGAACTTGAACGTTGGACGCTGACGGACGGAGGGAGGAATGCGTTGTGTGGGTTCGAGATTGTGATGGGAGGGGATGGGCCCCGGGGGTGGTTTGAGAACATGCCGGTTGGTCCTCTTCGGGCGAGGGATGTCTTGTGTTGCTTTTTCTTTCATTGCTCTTCTTTCATGATTTTATTTTTTTTGGCTTGTCTCTTTTTTAGGGGTCGTCGATTCGGTGTCTGGAAGTCCGAAGAGCAAAAACATGGCGCGCGAGAGGGCGAGCACGAGCGCAGCTGTTGCGCGTCTCTGTGATGCGGATACGTCCGGGGCGTCCAGGGTAGGCAGTCCGACGCAGAGTGACGTACGTGCCCCCCTCTCGTTGGCTGCCACGTAGTCCCCCGTCTCCCACCTCTCCAACCGGCTCGTCAAGAACACGGCTCGTCGTCGACGCCCCCTTTTGCCGCCCCAGCACATGTGGGAGCGGTAATTTCCGTGGAAGAGATGGCGTATTTCCCGGTCCAGAGCTTCGCCTTGCAACTCCATGCCGGCGAACCCCCCTGCGTACCGGGGCAAACGTACCGGGGCAAAGTGATGACCTCGTCTTGAATGACGATCAAGAGACGAGGGCAAGCAAGCCTACAAGACATGCTCGACGACCATCTGCCGCCGCAAAAGCGGTCCTGCGGACACAGCCATGCGCAAATCATCGGCCGAACCGGTTTTGCTCATCGCTTCATGATTCCCTTGCTCTCTGGCGTCGACGCCGCGTCACGTCGGACAAGTTGGTTCTACCCCGCAACGTGCTGCTGGTTGTCCTCGACTCGTTCTCGTCCCCCTCGGGTTCGATGCGTGCAGATTTGTGCTGTCAAAGAGAAGCAGTGGAATCATGCATGCGGCCAGCCCAGCCATTTTTCTCCCCTTTTGCTTGTATACTCCTCCTTGCTGCTCCTGTTCTCCGGTTGTTGATTCACCGCGTGGGCCGTCATACATCTGCATACACGAACACGCATACATATATGCCTACACATATACTCGGCTTTTTTCGGCCGCCAATTGCTCACCACGGCACGCGATGCGCCCCCAACAAGGACAACATGGAGAATACGACATCATCATCGCTGGCGGGGGAACAGCAGGGTGTGTTGTCGCAGGCCGGCTCGCGGAAGCGGACCCGAGTCTGTCCGTCATCCTGGTCATTGAGCAGGGGCAGAACAAGCTCGACAACACGGCCGTGACCACACCAGCCTTGCTGCCCACTCACGTGGTGCCTGGCTCAAAGACGGCCCTCTGCCCTCTTCTACCCGAGCAGCAGCGAGGCGTCGCTCAATGGACGGCAAGCCGTTGTGCCGGCGGGCGGCTGGTCGTCGATCAATCGGCGAGGTCCTCGTGGTCGATGCCGAGGCCGAAGGAGGCCATGGCCAGGAGCGCGAGAGGAGATGCTCGTTGCCGAGGCCGGACCTCTCGAGGATCTGGGGCGTGCCGAGGGCGCCGGCCGAGGCGACGACGAGTTTTCTTGCTGCGGCGATGGACGGCCGAGGCGGCTTGCTGTTTGGGTGGTGGTCCGCGGCCGCCGTAGTCGTAGTCAGAGGCTTGGGCTGCGACGGAGATGTGGTTTAGACGACGCGCGCGCGCGCGCGCGCATGCACGCATTACACCATACATGGCCGTGGCCGAGGAGGAGGAAAAAAACGACAGACAGGGCTCAAGAGTCAAGGACATGCCTACGCAGACCACCAGCACATCACCGCAGGCCGCTACACGGCCTACCCGTGCTCGCACGGAAACATCCACGTCGTCTCGCGCCACGCATCCGCCCCGCCCTCCTTCAACACCGGCTTCCTCTCCCACCGCGCTGACGTTGAGATGCTCCTCTGGGCGTACAAGCAGCAGCGCGAGGTGATGCGCCGCACGAACCTCTTGGCCGCGGAGGTGCCCCTCCGGCATCCCAACCTCCAACCCGGGAGCAAGGCCGCGCCCCTGGACCGTCATCCCTTCCCGGAGGGGTGCGTCTGCCCCGAGCAGCGGGTGCATCTCCCGCCTATCGAGTACGATGCTGCCGACGATGCCGCCATCGAGGCCTTTGTCCGGACCAATGCCACGACGGCGTGGCACTCCCTCGGGACGTGCAAGATGGCGCCGGGGGAGAGGGGCGGCGTGGTGGATAGGCATCCGAATGTGTATGGGGTGACGGGGCTGAAGCTAGCTGGTGAGTATGGGTGATGTGTGTGTGTGTGTGTGTGGGTTTTCCCGACGGTTATAAACGTGTTTTTTTTTGTGTCTTTTCTGCGCAGACCTGTCGATCTGTCCCGAGAATGTCGGCGCGAATACGAATAACACGGCCTTGATCGTCGGCGAGAAGGCCGCGCTGGTTAATGGGGGGGGGGAGCTGGGGGCTGGATATGGGTGGGTGATGAGACTTGTGTGGCCAGTGGCTCTGGTGGTGCTGAGGGCGGAGTTGGACAAACAGGCTGGACCTTGGTAAATGTATACGACGGCTTCTTTTCTCTCGTGCTTCCTCGCTTCCTCGCTTCCTCGCTTGCTTGTCTCAGTGCGTGGTCCTGTCCTTGACCTTGGGTGGTGGATGAGCGCCTACCGGTGCGTGCATGACCCGAAAACACGACTGCATGGACATTCAACACGGTCAAACAACACGCGCTTCACCGCGTCCCAGGCTGCCCCGCCCGAACATGCTGCATAGAGGCGCGCAAGGCAGCGTCGGCGTCGGCGTCCCGCGCGGGTAAGCAGCCCGCGCCTTGTCCCTCCGGGGGCCCTGCCGGGGGCCGCCTGCGGCGAGCTCCCGCCTCCGGCGGCGGACGCCACTACTGCCGACAAAACCGCTACCAGAGCCACGTTGATGAGGCTGCCGGTAGGGATGGGCGTCGCATCCCGCCAAGAGATCAGCCGTAACCCTCCCCTCCTCGCCCAGACCGACTCTCCCCTCCTCGCCCAGACCAACTCCAAAGGAAGAAGAAGAAGAAGACGAAGAGCGAAAGAATCAAAGAGAGGTACAAAGAGGTCGAGTGCGCCCATCTCGAGACACCCACCCCATTCTTCCCGCTCGAACCGCAAACAGCCGACATGGTCCTTCCCGGGAGCGAGCACCGACAAACAGAGCCGGCCTCAAGTCGTGTTTGGCCCTCAAGGCCTCGGCGAATACGCATGCACATCTCCAAACGAGCACGCACGCGAACCGAGCCTCCTAATCCTCGTCGCCGCCAAACCTCCTCCTTGCGAAATGGCACGAATCCTGAGAAATGGCACGAATCCGCTCAAGCAATATTGCAAAACCCATATTGATGCAGCCAGCATACAACGATTCGACTTCCTCCGTCGTCTCCCCTTGTTGCACTCGGCGGGAAAAGACACAGCACGCCTGTCCCGGTATATGAAACCGGGATTTGACCTGACAACCAACTCCCTTGATTTGTATGCAAAAGGATGGATGAAAAATGGTGATGATAAAAAGACAGGGGAAAAAATCATTTCTTTAGCTTTTTGAGATACAAAGAAGATGGTATCATGTACATCCCCAAGGCAGGAAGACGCTCGGAAGTAGAGAGTGAACATGTCTTTGCCTTGACACGCCTTCTTCGTAACATCGTCTGCACACAAACGGGCACCACTGACCGGCAAACTGCATGTCAGGTGAACTGTGTCTTGGACTTTTTGATAATTCCTTGCATCCGCAGAGTAAACTTCCTTCTCCTGTTTTGTTCCTTCCCTTTAGATGAACATGGAGAAGCGTCAGTGAGCTTTGCTCCTGCATTGTCTTCATTTGCTATCCGCTTTCTCTTTTCATCTTCTAGGCAAGTGTTCTTGTTTGTTTGGAAAGCAGAGGGGGTTGGGGAAGAACAAGGGCAGGGGTGTTGGGAGGACTTGTGATGATGGGAAGTGCAAGTGAGCGAGGTTTGTTGACACGAGGTTGGACTCACAAATTTCATCTGGCGCTCTGATCAAATGAATGAATGAATAAAAAGTAACGTCCGGGGTGCTCAGAGAGGGGGTGCTCAGAGAGGCATGCCTTGGGCAAAGCAGGCACTTCCATATCGCCACGTCTACGAATCAGCCCTCGCATCGGGCAAAGGTGGGATGCGATGCGCCCCCGTTGGTCAAGTAATTCACGGGTCGAGTGCGCCGGGGCTCCCTGTGCAGGATTTACCATGGCGGTGGATACAGGTCAGATGAGAGGTGAAATTGCTTGTTATGATCTGTGGAACATGGGTATTGACGACATGTGGTGTCTGCTGTGCTCGGCAGGTGGTATCTCGTCGAAAAGGGGGCTACAAGAAGAAGGAAAAAGAAAAGAAAAAGAAGAGAAGAGAAGAGAAAGAGAAGAGAAAGAAGACAGGTAGTAAGTTGATGACTTTCCTCCCCAACTTGCGCCATGCTCTGGTCTAACACTAGAGATACCCGCCCCCCTAAGAAGAAAGAAAAAGAAGAGAAGAGAAGAGAAAGAAGACGGGTAGCGAGTTGATGACTTTCCTCCCCAACTTGCGCCATGCTCCGGTCCCAAACTGGAGATGCCCGCCCCCCTAAGAAGAAAGAAAAAGAAGAGAAGAGAAGAGAAAGAAGACGGGTAGCGAGTTGATGACTTTCCCCCCCAACCCGCGCCATGCTCCGGTCCCAAACTGGAGATGCCCGCCCCCCCAACTGACACCCTACTGTGTGTAATGGTGCCGACGCCGAGACGATCGCCGACGCCCAGGTGGATGCCGTAGTGAGCGAAGCGAGATGAATCCTCGCCCGCATAGTCGCGGCTGCCAAGTCTCTTGTTCCTGTGGCGGATGCTGCTGCTGCTGGATCCGAGCTTGTGATTGCAAACCCAGATATCCGGGTCCCAAACGGGGATGCCGCATGACATCAACATCTCGTGGAGCGGCGGCAATGATGGTTGGCGAAGCGGCCGGCTCAAGATGTGACCATGTTGACGTCTGCGGAGACACACAGGACGTGTGCCGGGTTTGCCGCACGGGAGACGCAAAAAGGCACGTGGAAAAGACGGTGGCAAGGGCAGCACGAACAAGGTCCGGCCAGGATCAATCATTTCTCACCACGCAACAGTCAAGGCGCGCACACACGCCAGACACTCTGGCTAATCATAGGTATGATTTCTCCATGCCCATCTAAAAGATGAATTGCCACCATAGTAAAAAAAAAAAAAAAAAAAAAAAAAAAAAAGAAGGCATGGCGAAAGCAAGGCCGGCCCGAGCCTAGCCTTGCCGTCGATCCGTGCTGTCCATCCAGCTGCCTGGTCCCTAGGGCCCTTTCTCTGCTCAGGCAGGAAACAGACGACGGCAAGGGACTTTGCCGCAACAGCCAAGAGAGACAACCATCAAGACGCATCGTGACCATGGCTCACCTTATCGAGCGGCAGCACCCGGCGGCCGCCAAGCTGTCCGCGGCGGGCTTTCCCAAGTCAGTACACCAACCTGCATACATAAACTACATGCATAAACTACGCACACATTCGCCGCCCTCCTCCTCCCCTTCCTCCCCATCCTCATACCGATGATCCGGCAAATCCATTACATTCTCCTTGAACGCAAAGCCAAAGTCCTCAATCGCCTTCTCCCCCCCAATCGCACCGCTCAGACTCCCCAACGGCTTATTCTCCTGGCCCCTCCTCAGCCACGCCTGCACCCTCAACCCCGCGGCCGCCACATCGGCGGCAACATGCCAGTTCTCCGTCCCCATGTACGTAAAGGTCGTGACCGTCAGCGTCTTGGCCATCCGCGCGTGGATCGTCGCGTGGCACAGCGGCGCAATCGCCACGTTCATCCAGGCGAACACGCCGCTGAGGGAGGACCACCGGTCGAGGCCCGCCGCCCACGCGAAGCTCCAGATGCGGATGAACTGGGCCTCGGTGCACACCCGGCTCGTGGGCACCCTCTCGAGGATGGCCTGCGCCCAGATGAGGGCCGCGAGGCGCACGCAGACGTAGACCATGTCGGGTGGTTCGTCGGGCGGAGGCGACGGGGACCTTCTCGTCACGAGGGCGGCGTCGTTGCGGCTCCTCCTCGAGGATGGGGACGGATTGTCGCTATCTAGTCGCTTTCGTTTCTGCCCCGCCGAGGAGGCGGCGGCGGCGGCGGGGGGGGAGCTGGCGTCGCCGTGGCCGAGACCGGCGTGTGTTGTTGTTGTTGTTGTTGTTGTTGTTGTCTGCAGGAGCACTTGCTCGGGGAGCTGATGCAGGAAACAGAGGAGGGAATTGGCCAGTGCGCTGACTGCAAACAACTCTGCTTCGCCGGCATCTTCCGGCAATTCTAGCACGGCTTGGAAGAGCATTCGCATGCTGTCGAGGATCTCGGATGTCGTCTTGTGCAGTCGGAGGGACGACGAGGGGATGAGAAACGACGGGCCGTTGATGAGCAGCGGCGAGTTGAACGAGATTTGCAGCGGGACCCGGTCGGGATCCTCAAACTCGAAGCCCGGGTGGCCGAACATGAGCGGATCTGTATCATGACACAGAGCAATCACGACGTCGTTGCTTTCCCATCGGACATGTCAGATCAAAGAGATGGGTATGGCATGGCTTGCTGATGTGCCCGCAGAAGACAACAGCAACAACAGCAAGAAGAGCAACAACAACACACCGAGGGAAAAAAGGGGAGGGTTGGGGGGAAGCTGGACTTACACGAGAGCAATCTTGCTCGTGAAGCCTTCCATTCCGAGATTTTGGCAGCCACCGCGCAGTTGGATCATCTTCTTGAACCCAGCCATGTGCGCATGGAGCTCCTCTGTGCTGCTCCAGTACCACGACGTCAAGATGAGCTGATACACGGCAAGCATGGCCGAGTCACTGGTGCTCAGCGTGGGAGAGCCAATGTACTCGTTCAGCATTCTGGTCGTCGTCGCCCGATGAATGTGTAAAAGGACTTTGGGCAGCCGACCGGTTTCGTGTAGGAAGCTAGCCGTGGAGCAGAGTACAACATGCAGAACAAGCTTATCCTGAATTGAGAATGGAATCCAGTGCTTCATGAATCGGTTGTTGGGGCGCGGACTGCCGTCAAGCGAGGCTTTGAATCGACTGAGGAGTTGGAGATCTACAAATGGTTTGCCAAAGTCAAAAGAGTTAGTCTCGGGATTTTGTCTTTTTGCAATGTTGCGAGTTTTCCTGGAGAGCAAAGTGCGTCTTACGTGTTCGAACAAGTTCCTTGTTCATCTTTGTCGGCTCCATAGGGAGTCGCTGCATCTGGTCTTCCAGTGATGATATGTCGTGGCCTGGCTGGCTCCTCGAGTGCAGCGCCCGCACCAACTGCTTGCCGTCGATTTCCCATTCATCCTGAACAATGCGATTCGCAACCCTGAGGCGCGTATGCAGAATGAAATGAACAAGCTCGACAAGGGCCCTGTCTTTGAAAAGCCCTGAGCTGTCGCGAAACTTCATGACGAAGGGCTTGTCTCCAGCCCATGATTCATCCTTCATGGAGTACACGGGTTTTGTCCGATGTGCAAGCCGATATATCGTCGGCAGTACATGTGGCTGTATGCCCGAAACGGCGTCGACGGCCGCTCCGAGGTCAAGGCCTCCTTCCACGTCGAGAATGGCATCGTGGATCGAGTCCAGGTCAAGATGAGAATAGAACCCAGTGCTACTCGGCTGGAGCCCACCGTCTTTCGCCCCTGGCGGTGATCGTGATGCCCAGGATGGCCTATCGCGGGCATTTTCATGGTTAGCATCCTAAAGCATGCATACCCGTTGGCCCCATGGCGGCACCGACTAACTGATCGGCCCATGTCGAGAGATCCCATCGTACCTTTTCGCCTTGGCGGCGCCATACTCGCAGGTAGGCTGGGGGAAGCGTCGAGCACAGTTTGTACACGGATGTGTAAGGGAGCACTTGGGCCATCAGGGACACGTTAGCATATACATGTCCACGAAAAAGCCGCAATACCAGCCACCATTAGGATAATTCCCAATGTCAAGGTGACGTTGCAAGCATCCGGTTGCCCCCGGCAGTCAAGAATCCACAAGCCAGGTCTGCACTTTGCGGCTGGCTGACCAGCACATGGCAAGGGGCCGCAGAGTCAATGCTGTCGCACAGGAGCGACTGGAAGAAAAGAAACTGGGCGCCCAATGGCGGCGACCAGCATACCTTTTGTTTGCGCCTTCGACATTCCTTGCATGCCAAGGGGTACCGGGTCTTGAAAACCGGGCCACGATGTGAGGGCTCAGCGGCTGGCCGAGGAGGAGACTGCGCGAGAGCCTGAGCCTGAGAATGGAAACGAGACGGCGGCGATGTAGCCTGTCGCTTCGGGTGCGGCTGGAACTCCCGCATCGGCAAGCTGTCGGAGACCATCTTCTCCCACGAGATCTGCGGCACTCGCTGACATGACCTGATTGTGTCGTTTCGAGCGGCGCGGGGGAGAAAAGCGGGAGTCTATCTCAACCGGCAGAAAGGAAGCCTGCCCCCCACCAGTCTCGATGTACCCCCCGAAGCCCCTTGCAAGTTGCAACACGGGCAGGCGATGCTGGATGGTGAGCCGCACGGCGATTCGCGATTCGCGATTCGCCGATTCAGCGCCAACCAAACAGCCCAAGCGGCTGCTGGTGCTGAAGCAGGTGGATGGATATGAACCGGACACGTCGTGCAATCCCGACGAATCTGAAGATCCGGCGGGTAACAGGCAAGTCGGCACAAACAAATGCGCAAGCAATGTTACCAAACCTCGAACAGACGTCGTTTGGTTTCAATATTCTTGTGCGCGAGGGCAGGACTGGAGAAGATGAGAAGAGACGCCAGACGATGCCTCAATGGTGGAATGAGCGGAAGGTTGGCAATTAAAAAAAAAAAAAAAGTTGGAGAGAGAAAGGGAGAGAGAAAGGGAGAGAGAAATGGAGCGGAAAACTAGCAACTGCAGGCAAGACAGCTGATGAGCCACGAAGGATCACGAATGATAAAGTCGTGAGGCATCGAGATAAATACACAGACAACAAGACGATGTCGGGTGCTTTTTTCTGAGGAATGCTGAAACGAAACACGGTCAAAGACCAGTTAAACCAGGCCAGTGGTGCTAGCGGGACGAGGATGACGAATGGGAAGAAAGTGGGAGAATCAAATAGCTGTGCGATCGACAAGCGGATCGAAATCGGACAAATGACAGCACTAGCCATGAGCAGAGGGATGGAAGGGGGAAGACAAATGCCGCCATGTGACTGGGTAAAGGGTGGGAGGAATTCCGGAGTAGGCCCTGGACCTCTTTGATTGGACCAGGTGAACGTGATTAATTCTCTCTCACATACATGTACATTTGGGTTGTACCTCATCCGCCGCCAGGACGTTTACTTGGCCGCAAAAGGGAAATAAAGAGACAAAAACGCAATGAATTGAAAAGCAAAGTAAAAAGGCTTATGTTTTATCAAATAAAAAGGCTTATATTTTATCAAAGTACATGTATTCAAAAAGAAGGGCTAGAGAATTGAATGAAGAAATTTTTTTTTTTTTAAAAAAAAGGGCAACTTCGCAATGACCAAGCCGGAACCCAGCAGCCGGGGGTCGCCTTGTAGGACCCCCTGGGCCTGGGCTTTGATGCGGCGGACCGTTCATCGGACTGTCTCGCTCTTGGAGCTCGTATCGATAACCTAGAACATGTCCATATGTGTACAGCATGTACTTGGCAAGGTGAATTCCTGCTCCGCCCCTGATCAAAAAACGACGCAGTTTGAAACTTCATGCCATCACTCTGTAAAGCTGTCTCCGATCCAGTCACGCCACCCAGACGCTGGCCTGCATACTACTACAAGACTAGCACAGATTAGGTAGAGTGGCACTGTCAAGGCCCCACATCCCGCTCCTCCTAAACGCCGCCCCCAAACGCCCGCTAGTGCTCCCAACGGGGCACCAACGTCCACTGGGCCCGGCACTTCAAACTCTAGTGCCACCCACTTTGCAACTGGATCCATAGGTACCTCAGCTACTAGGTAGTAGGTACTGTCGGGTATAATTTGATTCTTCTTGACTAGGTAGGTACCTAGGTACCTGCGTGCCCGGGGCCTGCTCAGGGTGACAGCAGAGAATTGCCAAGATTGTAACAAGCTCTTATAAGATAATTTTAGAAAATCTTTACTAGTTATAAGCTGTCTTGTGGTAGGGTAGCTTATAAGCTGGTGACAAGTCTCCAGCTGTCACCGTGGCAGGCGTGGAGCGCGATGGTACATGAGTCTGCTCAGCGTCTACTGCCTTGCCATTGCGGACGCGCAAAAGGGACCATCAACTGTGACGTGTTTGTTGAACGTAACTGGCCGAGTAATCTCAGGTTGAGCTCATGGTTCACATACAGGCATTCATGTACAAGATAGGTATATACATCCATATTTCCGCAAAATCGTACTGTTGTGCCCGTAACACAAACACACAACATTAGTTCCAAGCATTCATGTACTGCCAGGATGAAACCCCAGATGATAGCTACATCATTGCCATGAGTTGCAAGCAGACCATGTAAACGCTTGACCATGATTCACTTGTTTTCCAGTCGCATGCGTCCCAATCCAAGACCAGCCGTCCCGCACCCTGCCATCATGGTCAAATAAGTGACGTCGCTGTCTGTACATATACACTCCATATGGCATAGAATATCCAACTCCCAAAGTACAAACTCCCAGGGTGTCAAAGCAACGCAGGTCAAGTCAGGCTGCATGCTGTACTGTGCTGTGTGTGGAAATGGCAAATGATACACTCCGAATCCAAACACCACAAACGCCAATTTCATCGCCCCAAAAACCACTCAACCACATGCAGCAAAGCAGTGTATAAATACAAACAAGCATCATTCATTGCATGCATCGGGTCTAGCGTGCCCAGTACTCGGGTTTGCGCGCCATATTGACCGGCGGAGGAGACTCATCGTCATCTACAGGGTACGGTGGGATCGATGTCTGAGAGAACCGCGGCGGCAGCAGAGGTTGTGACGAGCGCGGACGGTGACTGGCGTCGGGCAACGGTGTCTTGGGCGGCAGCGGAGGCGGTCCGATTCTGGTCGACGGCGGCGCGAATTGTTGAGGAGGTAACCGGGGAAGCTCCTCTGGACTCATGACAGCAATCTTGTCTGTGTCTGAGCCGGTGCTATATCGATTGGGTGATGGAACCGCAACCGTCAGGTGGTTGTGATCATCTCCTCCCGTGGCTGACACATCTCCCGTGCCTCGAGAGCCGGGTGGACTTGGGCGTAAGGAATCATGCGACCTTCGAGGCGAAGTAGGTGGTTTCGGAACGATTTGTAGACTATCGGACCCTGATTCGAACGAGGATCGGCTTGGTGGACTTTGCGGAAGATGTGAGACAACCACTGGCACATCGCCGGGAAGTTCTACTGCAAGGGGCATCTCGAAATGTGTCGTCGAAGTCGACTTGACGAGCTCGGGGATTCCTTGTTGTGCGCGCTCCCACCTGAGCTTGGCTCTGAAAATCTTGGCAAGCTTGGTCGAGATGCCATGAATCATTCTTTGCTCGGTTTCGCGGGCCATGTAACGCCGTGTGCTCGTGCTGATGTCCCCTAGTCGATGCCATTCGTTCATTCCAAACTCTCCTACACCGACCTCCACGTTAAGTCGGTAGTAATTCTCGACATTGACACCCCGCCTTGAAAGGTGTTCTCTTAGCATAAATTCGTGAATCTTCTCGCATCCTTCGATTTTGGCAATCAACCGTCGTCGTGCTTCGCCAAACTCCCCCAGAAACCCTTCATACCACGCATTGGAGTTTAAATTGCTGGATTTGGGGCGTCGACCAGTCCCTACGCTGACAAATACACCAATCTCACGGCCGGGCCACTCATTGACCACGGCCTCGTCCAGCGCTTCCGGGGCAGGGTTAAAGGTCCCGGCGCCATCATCGTGGAAGATGGACTGGCCGATGCGAATCGGTTTAAAGGCTAGACCGATTGCGCTGGTTGCGCGGCCAGCTTGCCATATTTTACAGTCAAACTCGGGTGGTGGCTCGCGTCTTGAATCGTATGACCGCAGCAGAGCAGGGGGGGAGCCGCGAGGCGAACCTTGATATACTGCAGTGACAGCGCTAGCATTACCTGTTAGCTAAGTGAATGGCCCAGATAGGAGGGGTAGAACGAATGGGGGGGGGGGGAGTCTTGGGAAAAGAGAGAGAGAACTATCTATCTATATATGAAGGAATCGGCGTTCACTTGATATTCGCAACGAATGGAGGACTCACGTCTTTGTTCTATTTTCCCTAGCATCATACAGTCTGGCCTGTGGATTACCATGTCTCGAGACAAAAGAAGGTAGTGTCATCTGAGCAGACGGGCTTCGAGCGCTGAAGCTGACGGTGCTGGCGTTACTTAAATTGCGCCTTGGACCAGCTGCGCTAGAGTGATGCGCAGCGTTTAGAGGGCTCATCAAGTCACCATCTTCTTGGCTGTCGTTCAATTCCTTCTCAAGGCCGGTATGTTCCTGTACTGCTTGTTGTATGGCCTCCTCTAGTTTACTTGCTTTAAAAAGCGTGGACCGATATGGAATTCCAGCGATCGTCTTGTCCGTTTGGAATACCATTCGAGTCATGCGAACATATAGTTCCTTGCAAGTCTCCAAGTCAAGACGCATGCGGCCGAGCATCAATGCGATCAGACCGCCCGTTCCGGTGCCTACTATGATATCAAAGTGGTCGCACGGTCTCGGAATCTCATGACGTCGCGGGGCCCGTCCTTCGGCTTCGACAAAGGTGCGATGCATTATTTCCTGGACGATAATAAGCATGGAGTAGCCGCGGACGCCTCCTCCATCTGTGCGAGTGGTCAGCTTTTCAGTTCGTACTCTCCTTTGCTTCAAAATCGTCATCCTGGGGGGGGGGATGGAAAGCGTAGATTCTTCACACACCTAGAGAAAGAACGCGCAGAGGCGGACCCTTGGTGGTATCCTTTCTCCGAACGCCATAAGAGTCCATGTTGGACGACGAAGGTCCGAGAAGTTGCTCAGAGGATCCGCAGACGAGTTTGGCACGCTTGGCCGTTAGCAGTGATTTTTGAGCAAGGTACTCAGCCAGGGCGGGATGTCGCAATTGCTTGGATGTGTTGCGAAAGAGAAGAGGGCAACTGATAGCCGAATGGCGAAGGCTCTCTCAACCCTGCAGATAGGACGGCTGGAAGATAAAAAGGTGGGGTGGGCTCCTGGCGTTTCTGGTATTACGTACCTACCTAACCTAACCTAAGGTACCTAGGTACTTAGGTAGGTACTTGGAAGTAGGTACTAGACAGGTAGGAGCTTGCACCTACAGTATGATGCCTGAATGATTTTATAAATCTACATGCCCCGCTCCTCTCCGCCCCAGAGCAGCCTCTATAGATATAATTTGGGCAAGGTAGTTAGCAAGGATTATGATTCTCCTATAGTAACCTTTTAATCCCTATAAATTACTATAATTTTTATGTACTTATTAATGTCTAGTTATTTTTAACTTGCTTTTTTATTAGCCTGACCCCCCTTGTCAAGTAGATTTGTAAAATCATTCAGGGATCCTACTGTAGGTGCTGTGCATACAGTACAGTACAGTGCAGTACAGTGGACTGGAGCCCCGCGGGCCACGACTCGTTAAAAGGCTCGTTAAACGACTTGAGCAAGGTCTTCCAGGGTGAGAACATGAGCCTGCTTGGCTTGGTGCAGCGGTGCAAGGACTGCGAGTAGCCAGCCTCATTTGTGAGCCTCATTTGTGAGCCTCATTTGTGAACCTCATTTGTGAGCGTGGAATGCACTGATGAAAAGGGCGTGTGACCACGTATCGGGCCTTGACACACATCGAAGAGCCCAGGTCGTCATTATCAACGACAGTTGGTCGCACTTGCCAAATGATGACCGGCTGAGCCTGCACATGACGGCCAAGACAAGGCTTGATAGAGTAAGGTTGGCTGACTGGGTGGACCGGCCGACATGCATGCTCAGATGCCGAGGCTGACAAGCCACGAACAATCTGCCAAGAAGTGGTCCACCCAGTCCTGGATCCTCTCACCAAACGGCCACGAAAAATCCACGCCACGAAATACAACTGCAACAAACCCGCGAGACCAAATCACATAGTATTTCCTGGCCGCACCCGCCCTGCATCTGTTACCTCTGGATCTTGTTCCTGGCTCACACATTAACTGGTCCCGGTCTACGGGTTCCTCATTTGCACAACCCCGATCCTTAGGCAATGTCATCACCCGCGGAAGAAGGCATCATGACGCCTAGCACTCCCATCCGGTGGATATAAGTCCCGACTCCAGTTGGTCTCTGAATGCCTTTTCTGCAGACACCCCTCTGCCGGCTCTGGAAAGCAATGATAGATGAAGCTAGATGAATTGCCATTTTTTAACCAAGTCACCGGATCGGAGACATCGGATCGCTCGGATGCTCTCCGCGAACTCCCTGCTCGATCCTAGTTGTCTCGGGTGGCGGGTTTTCAAAGTGTATTGATTGAATTAAAACTGCATCCAAGTCTTAGTCTGTTGAATCCCGCCAATTGGTCATTGGGAACACGACATGTCGAGTCTACGACAGAGACAGATTTATCGACAAGCAATAAAGCGCGAGAAACGCATCCAATATGGCTGAACGCAAAGCACATGGATGGTTGCTTTGAAGCAACACCCCTAAATCACATCATCTTTGGAAGCGCGGGTGACCAACGGCATCGTTCTTAAATGGCTCAGCCACTCTTATGAACACAGCCATTGATCCTTCTGTCGATGTCCGTTCTTAGCTGTCACACTACAACCAATCAATCACACCTGCGTTAGCGTACCTCGTCCACACAAAGTTGGAAGGCTGCGACATCGCCGTGGACTGGCGCCATATTTCCATCCTTGCCAGGGCAAACACCTTGCTCGGCTATCAGCCAATGAATGCACACTGGCGGCCCCGCTCTTGTCCCAGAAAGCAGATGGTCTGCAACGCATCGTTTCGCGAAGGCTGCCAGAGATTGACTGCGTCAGTTTGGCCCAGCCCAGTTCAGACGTTTGCTGGCGTCTAGTCGCTTCTACTCCAAACGTCGGCGTCAATGTCGAGGCAAAGTCGATGCGGGGCTCTCTGCAAGTGAAGCCCTGGGTCGGGTGTCTGTATCCGGTTAAGCGTCCTCTCAGCCCTCCAGTCCCCTCACTCCGGACCGGGCAGCCAGCAGTTGATCGCTTGCCTTGCCTTGGGTGATTCGGAGCCAGCCAGCCTTGCCATGAAGTCCTCTCAGCCAGCCGGCATCAAGCCAAGCCCACACTTGTTGCTGTCCCCTCCTTCGTTCCCTGGTCTTGTTGCTGTCCAATTCTTCCGGCGCAAGCTTTGAGACCAATCAATGGCCTCATCGGCAGCCTTCGTCTGCATCCTGTTGTCTCTCTCTGCCTCTACAGTCGTGTGCAGCATTGTCCCCTCGCTGCTTGGCTCGCTTCTTCATTCCGCCTCGTCCTGGCACCACACACCGTCACTAGTACCAGCTACTGCTTGGCCAAGCCTTGTCCCACCAGACCTGGACGTACCCAGGGCGTGCCCGCCGAGTCTCTGGCCACCACTTCTTCCTCTGCCTCTGCTTGCAGTCTGATATCTTTTGCCGGTCTTCGATCGATGCTGCAGCCGCGCTTCTCGGCGCTCGTCTGTCGATGGAACCGTCTACCAAGAAAAGAAAGTTGGCTCCCAAGGTCTCGTCGCCGGCCCCCAACGCGCAGCCTCTTGTTAACCAGTGCGCCCACGAACCATCGGTGAGCCTCGCTGAATATCACCACGACGAAACAAAGAACCTTCTTCCAATGCGATGCATCGGAATACTTCGTTGACCAATTCTAGCTTCAGCAGAATCACCACCATACCATCAATGACGCCGCCCTTTCAGAGCGACAGGATTTTGAGTCCTTCGCCAGACATCTCCAAGATGCTGCCATGCTCATCCAGCGCCAAACCGAACGACCGCCATACAGCCATGTCTCCGTGCTGCTATTGAGCTGGGAAGAAGACAGGTCAATGGACGAGGACATCGCTGCATTGGAAACTCTGCTACATAACAATTACAACTATGTCACACACCGATGGCAGATTCCCACCGTGCCAAACCCAAGCATAAAGCTTGGTGTGCAGATGGCTTCATTTCTCGAAAACGCCCGGCCGAGCCACCTTTTGGCCATATACTACGGTGGTCATGGATACGTCAGTGTTGATGGTCACTTGTACTGGGCATGGTAAGTCTGCCCAGCTGGGTTAGGAACATGGTTCAATGCGGTGATGTCTAATCATTGAATATGTCTTTAGTAATGCACGAGAGGATGCCGCCAAACTCAAATGGGATGGTGTAAGATGCTTGTTTGAAGATGCTCAATCTGATATCCTGCTTCTTCTTGACAGCTGTGCCATACCCGATCCTCCGACCGCCGGCAGCCACGGCATCAAGCAGGGCATCGCAGCGTTTACTCCCGAACAGAGCTTCCGTGAGCAAAGAACCCGGTCGTTTACGGCGGACATGATTAATGCTCTCCAAAGCCTGCACAACGGCAGACCGTTCAGCGTGAACAAACTTTTGGAAGAGATTACAGCACAAAGGCAATTACATCTTTCAAGGGAAGGGACACCCGCAAGCACGATGCGGCCACAAGTGCCGTTCTTTTTCAGTCTAACGCCAGGAAAAGCCCAGTATCTCAGTCTGGCCCCATTGCCTTCAAGACCGGTCTCGGGTCCCCAAAATGGGATCGGATTCGCCGATGGTCAAGCTCAAAGCGGCCGTGAAGATTGTTTGATCGACCCAGAGTCAGTCTCAGACCTTCGATTTGACGAAACTCGAATCTTGGTTTGCACAACATTCGTGGGGGATGCCAGTCCAGACATGTCTTTTTTCAATCAGTGGCTTCAAAACAGACCCCCGCTCGGCTCGAGAATCGCCGTTGAGGGAATGTTTCTAGGGCCACCAACAATGCTGCTAATATCCATGCCCCAATCAATCTGGAACGTCGTTCAGCACGACAAAGTCTGTTGTTTTCTGGGTTACGTCAGCTCCCACAACATGATACATTTGTATGAGAAGCTGGTAGGCCCGGCTGGGGTACGGCCGTCGGCGAAGCAGGTGGAAGACGGCAGGATCTTGTTGGAAGCAAGGGAACTCGCCGCTGGGACACCAGCGAGGATCGCTCCGGACACGGAAAAAGGTGAATCACTATATCATTCCTCTACCCCTCGAGACAACAACGTCCACAGCGATCGGGCGACCCTGTTGTGCCAAAGCAGTCCATCCCGTCCGCCATTTGGTGTCGAGTCCCTCAAGTCGAAAGATGACGTCGAGGACTCGGCTGAAATGCAGGAAGCTGCTGAGCAGCTCAAGGCTCTTAGCCATGTGCGCCACCGAAGCGACGAATCAGCTCCAGCCGAGCGATTACGAACATCTCTACCAGAAGCCATTTCAGACGGAGTAGTGCGCGAAAAAGCCGGGTTGGTCCAGTCTACAACGACGGGCGGCCAGCTAGGAAATGATGCAGCCGTACTGGCTGACATGAAGATGGCTCCAAACGCAAAATCAAAAGGTCCACGACGTTCTTTGTCGAAGCAGGAGACGCGTTGTAGCCATTGCAGCCATGCGCCGTTCAAGGACTTTTCGTCGTTGCGTAAGCATGTCGCTGCCGCACATACGAGGCCATTTCCGTGCACCTTTTCTTTCGCCGGGTGCACTAGCACCTTTGGTTCTAAAAACGAGTGGAAGAGACATATTGCCTCTCAACATCTGTGCTTGCAATATTACCGGTGCTCGGCGTGCTCTCAGAGCGCCATTGAGGGCAAGGGCAACGAGTTCAATCGCAAAGATCTGTTCACACAGCACCTGCGCCGCATGCATGCCCCTTTCCAAATCAAAAGGGCCATCTCCCAAGGTGGGCCCATGCAAGGCGAATGGGAAACACGCGTCAAGGAAATGCAACAGTCATGCCTAGTAACGAGGCGGCAGCCGCCACAGCGAGCAGCGTGTCCAAAAATGGACTGTCAAAAGAGCTTCGAGGGCCATAACGCCTGGGATGAATGGACGGAGCATGTTGGACGACACATGGAAAAGGGGGAGGGGCCCTTGTTAGGAGCCGACGAGCTCCTAACGCAATGGGCTCTGAATGAAGGGATCATCGAGTCGACGGGAGAGGGAGAGTATCGCCTTTGCGCCACAAATGGCGTGCCCTCGTCGCAGAGCAGCTCTGGTCCGCTGCTGGACCGAACGTTACTGACGTCCTTTACCGACTCGTCCCAGGTGGAGGACACATCTTTGACGGAAAGCAAACTCCCGGAAAGCGAGGCTGAAAACAGCGAGGCCGTGGTCTCGTGAGCATTGTCATGGCCTCGATCATCTGTAGATGCTCGCTTGCTTTCAGATGACGGGCGGGGCTTTGTTGACCCGCAAGAACACACCCTTAGTCTTGTCGAAACCGAAACGAATTTATGAAGCCACGAATCTGTCATTGCGCAAATAGTAGAAGTTGTTGTGTTACATCTTAAAGTCTGAAACTGGGACCAGGAAAACAGCACGTGGGCGGTCTGCAACACGGTGTATTCTCTGTCTCTGTCTTGATATATATATATATATACGCCATGTCTTTCATTAGTTGTGGAGCAATCGCCTTTTCTTTTCTTTATTCTTTTTTTTACTTTTAGAAAATTGTCTTTGAGGGTATCTATAACGCAGAAGAAGCAAAGCAAGGTGGTGCAGTTGAGGTATTGGATAGTAGATACTGTTGATGGTTCTATGTTCACGAGGGTTATGGCGGTGCATGATTTTCTCCATGTTCTTGTCTGTCCTGATTGAAGGGCTGGTTCGATGAGACTGGGACAATAAAAATCTTATGCATCGTCCATCACTTACACGGAATGCGAGTGGTGACGCCGCTGTGAGGTCTGGTGTGAAGGGGTGCCACTTGAATGTTGTGGAGGCACTTTGTGACAAGACGATGTTTGTTTGGTGTACCTATTTATGCATGTTCGAAAATCAAAATTCCACAACGTCATGATTAGACGGCCAGGGTGTGACTCGAGGAGATGAAGATAGCCTGAATCGATCATGTAGCTGTGAGGCCATGGATGGATGCCATCAATACGTAATAATTAATGCTGGTCAATACTAGCCGTCAAGCCGGATGGATCCACCAGACACCTCCAGTTGGTCCACGAGCCGGGATGGCACTGGCCTCATCCACCGAGGGGCCACAACGCCGTTGAGTCAAGCCAACGTTGATGAAGAGCGACGGGAACAAAACAGGAAGAAAAAAAAAACGTCCTTTTGCTTGAGCGCCGCTCTCCGCACCATGGCCTTTGTTCTGCCCTCCAGTACGAATACCAATTCTGCGACGAACGACACGAGCCAGCATCCGCAGCAGCAACTACCGCAGTCGCAGCACCAGCCTCCATCTCAGCAACAGCAACAGCATCATCAATACGTCGCGTCTCAAACGCAGCAGGCAAGGCTCCAGCAGCAGCAGCAGCAGCAGCACCCAGTCGCCATGAACGGCCTCAACGGCGCCAACATGGCGGGCGGCGGCGGTCCTCCCATGCCCGCCGCCCCTACGCCAGCCGGCCACCAGGCCGAGCTGAACTACATCTACGGCATGGTCGAGGAGCTCAGTCGTCAGCTGGCAGACAATAGGAGAGTCACGGAAGAACTAGTCGGCGGCCTGGGCAAGGTGCGCAACAAAGCCAAGGCGCAGAACTTGTCCAACGACGAATTGGTACTCTCTGCCGCGGCGAGCCTCCAAGGTACCGAGTTTTTTTTTAGTTTTTTTTTTGTACCCTCTCTCTCTTTTGTTGCCCAATCCCTTTGAACCCATGAGTCGCTCTCCATTGCCGCGGCCATCTGCGATCAGCTCCGCTAATGCCATCGTAACAATGTCTTCTTCTTCCCCCCCTTCGCAGCCGACGGCGAAAACCTAGACACGCTCGTGTCCGTCCTCTCCGAATCGCTCGAAAAGGCCGTCTTTGCGCGCGACGCCAACGGCGCCCTCCTCTCCCAGTACGCCAACGCCCTGGGCCTCATGCTCAAGCACTTCCACGAGTACAAGGCCAGACACGTGGCCGACGTGGCGGCCTGGCACCGCTCCTACCGCAGCCAGCTCGACGAGGCGCGGCAGGAGAACAGCCGGCTGCGGGAGCAGATCTGGGAGATGCAGACGCACGCGGGGCGGGCCAACGAGAAGCTGCGGCTGTTTCGGCGCAAGTACGACGAGGATGAGGCGCGGTGGCGCCGGAGGGCGGAAGACACGGCCCTGAGGCAGGAGCTGCGGTTTTGGAAGAGGATGGCTCTGCCGGAGCTGGACGATGATGATCCGTACTGGAGCGGGGATGATGATGTGATTGACCCGGCGGAGAAGGAGAGGCTGCGGGAGCTGGAGCAGAGGGCTGTGCAGGAGAAGATGATGGAGGGGCAGATGGAGGAGGGGGAGGAGGAGGAGGGGAGGGGGGGGGACGCGATGGGGGAGTCGGCGGTGGGTTTGGCCCATGGGAGCTTGATGGGTGGGGTGGCCATGCAGAGGGAGGAGTCGGCTGGGAGGGCGATGGTGATGGCTGTGCCGCCGCCGAGGCCGTCCAGTGCGGCGTCGAGTACGGGATCGACGGGGTAGTGATGGGGTTTTTATTTAAAAGGACCATGGTTTGGGGGGGGGGGGGGGAGCCGGGGGCTTGGTCGGAGATACAGTAGATAGATACCCTTTTTGCGTTATACCCCTATATATTTCATGCGGCGTCCATCGTCTTTCTTGGGAGGAGATGTTGCGTACGTGACTCATTTTGGATGCACATCTCCAGACGCGTAAACTTTCCTCGTTTCAAATACGACCGACCCTGTATTGTTACAACGACGTATCCCTCAAGCTCCAAATCTTCAAGCTCCCAGTGGCCGTATCTTAGTTCCCAATCCATTCCGGGACATCAACGCAACATAAAACAACACAAGGCATCAAAACTCCGCAGTAACAAACATAGACCCTCCCCCCACCCTCCGGCCCAAACGCCCCTCGCCAAAAAACCACATCACATCAGTACCCGCTCTGCTCCCGTCTCGCATCCCCATCCTCGCCATCCCCATCCCCATCCCCTTCCGCCTCGGCAGCCGCCCGTCCAGCCGCCTTGATGCCCCGCTCATCACCGCGCAGCTTCGCAAAGTAGGCCTTGATGTCCTCCGCACCGACGGCCTTGCCGCTGTCGGCAAACTCCTGGAAAAAGGGCTTGAGCTGCTCCTTGAGATGGTTGTACGCCATGACGCCCTCGATGGCGCGCACGCGGTCCATGTTGCGGAGGGCGCTTTCGCCCCGCTCGAGGAGGCTGCCGCTGCCGTGGGTCGAGCCGCCGTGCTGGGAGGCGGCGCCGTCGTCGGACAGCGGCGGCTCGTAGACTTCTTCTTTCTCGAGGAGTTGGGGGTGGTTGTTGAGGATGCGGTAGCAGTCTGGGCACTGGCATAGGTGGCTGCGGAAGCCGTCTTTGAAGAAGAGCGAGAAAGGTCCGGGGGGAGGGGCGGGGAGGTTGCGCAGTTTGCAGCCTGATGGGGGGGCGTCTTTTGCATCGGGGGGGTCTTGTGCTGCGGCTACTGGTGGCTTGTCGTCGTTGCTTGCTTCGGGTAGGTGCTCTTCCGGTCCGCTCTTGACGCGCTTGGGTTCGGCTGAGTCGTCATGATGGTCATCGGCCTTGCGTTTCTTGGAGAGACATTCGGCTTCGGCTCCGGCTTCGGCTTCGGCTTCGGTTGTCTTGGTGGGTTCCAATGGTTGAAGCAAGACGGCTGGCAGGAAGCCAGATGTGCCGGCGTAGAGCTTGATCCATGGATTCGCATCTACGCACTTGTAGCAGATGAAACCCTCAAAGTCATCCTCGTCCGGAAACCCAGGAGGCGTTGGTGGTGGTTCTTCTTCTTCTTCCTCCTCTTCATGAGCTACAGCCGTATCGGCGTTGCTCCTGGGCCCATCCGGCTGGTCCTCGTTGCCCTCGGAGATGGTAGCCAATCCGTTCCTGCTTGTGTTTTCTGCAGCGACAGGTGCCTTTTGCTTGGCCCCTTCCATCTTCTCATACCATTTAGGTCCCATCCCCACCAAGCAGCCGGGGTGATACCAGTCTTCGCCGCAGCCCCCCGTCTCGTGCGTGCGCAGACCGAGGCACTGATACATGGTGCCCTTCTGCTGAAACGGGTCGTAGTCGCATTCGCAACCGCAGAATACGTTGCGAAAGTTTTGATTGTACTCGTTGTTGACATCGGGCTGTTCTGAATGCACGCCGCCTTTGGCCTTGGTCTGCTCGTTGAACCGCAAGGCGCAGGGGCTCTCTCTGGGGATGCGCGTTGTTCCGCAGTCGCACGTGAAGTTTCGCTTCTGGAATATCTCGACGAGGTTGTGCTCCCCGTGGCATTGGACAGAGCAGGCGTAGCATACACCAGCTGGAGTCCAGTTGTCGGGACCGGAGGGGTCGGCGGGCGGGGGGTTGCACGTCAAGCAGGCGAATACATTCTGTCGCAGGGGTCCGAGGATCTTGGTACAAGTTTCGATGCTCTAATCAAGTATTAGCGATTTTTTTCTGGTTTCTTTTTTCCGTCGACGCGCGAAAAAAAGCCCTTTCCACCATTTCGGACGCACATATGGCAAGGCTTCACGCGCGTCAGCCTCTAGAAGCTCTTGGTGACGAAGGAAGCTACGGATGGATTGTGTCAGTCAACGATGGCCTTTGGGAATACGAGGCAATAAAATTGGCGTATACTTACTCCGCTGCAGTTTGGGAATCCTCCGATGCTTGTAAAGGCTGGGAAAAGCTGTTGCTTCGCGCAGATACGTCAGGGGCCTGCGGCGGATCGTTCGACATGACGCGAACTGCTTGGGCCCGTGTCTTCGCAGCAGGCTCCTTGTGGTGCTGACTGAGGCCAATACGGCTTGAATACGAATTGAGTAATAGGGCGGTGGGATGACACTTTTTAATATGCGGTGCTGGTTTTGATGCAAAACAATGATGGCTTGACAAAACGCGAAATCGAATCAGGCATCCTTGGGACGAATCTGGATTGATTCATTTTGTCGGCTGTCAGCAGTCAGTCGCAATACCACCCACCCACATGAGCCACTTTACGCGTTGATACCGTTTTTGGCTTAGCGCCCGGACCAATTAACGCGTCGTCGCGTGTCAGCTTGCCAATTAGCACGAACCCTGGATCCTTTTTTTCGCTAGAGGCATCCTCTCCCCTCTCATTCACATATTGTACATCGTCTTCAAGTTGCGTTGTTTTCTACCAAACCCAAGGAACAAGATACGAAGAAGACGGCAATGAGGTTTGATGGTCTCTTTCCCGTGGCTTCTTATATGGAGAAAGCTAACAATTGTGCATCAGTTCCCCTCTTGGTGATGTCCCAACCTCGGTCAACCAGGGAGCTGGTCCCCGCTCCAGTCGCAAACGTTCACGAACTGGCGATGATCCTGCTTCGTCGATAGGAATTGGCTCAAGTCCTATGCCATCTTCCCCACCAGCCCCCTTCGGAATCGCACATGGTGTGGAGGACGATGATGTGGAGGATGAACCAGAGATCCAGGATGATATCGACGACATCGACGAAATGGCAGACGATGATGTTGATCTGTTTCGAGAAGGGTTTGAGGCCGACTACCGGTCTCGTGAGGACGACACATATGAAGGCGCAGGCCTTGATGACGAAGGTGATTACGATGCCATGGACGTGGGAGAGAGACGGATGCTGGAGGCACAGTTGAATCGTCGTGACAGAGAAGTTGCTCGTCGACAGAGAATTCCAGCTGCCTTCCTGCCTGGTGACGATGATGACGGTGAGGTCGACCTGACGGCGCAACCACGTCGACGACGTCACCGCTACGACGAGGATCCGGACGATGTTATGGACGCCGATATCATGGATGAGGAGCTCTCACTGGAAGCTCTTGGTGACGTCAAGGCTGCCAATCTTACGGAATGGGTTTCGCAGCCGCCAGTCCAGAGAACGGTCAAGCGTGAGTTCAGGGCCTTTCTGACATCTTACACGGATGCTTCTGGCTCGTCTGTCTATGGTAATCGCATTCGAACCCTGGGTGAGGTCAATGCCGAGACTCTCGAGGTCTCTTATGAACACTTATCCGAAAGCAAGGCCATATTGGCATATTTCCTGGCGAATGCTCCTGCCGAGATACTCAAGCTATTTGACGAGGTTGCCATGGATGTCGTCCTTTTGCACTATCCCGACTACGAGCGCATCCACTCCGAGATTCATGTGCGCATTTTTGACTTGCCTGTGCACTACACGCTGCGGCAGCTGCGACAGTCCCATTTGAACTGTCTGGTCCGCGTCAGTGGCGTGGTCACACGACGCAGCGGCGTGTTCCCTCAGTTGAAGTACGTCAAGTTTGATTGCAGCAAGTGTGGCACCACACTGGGGCCATTCCAGCAAGAGTCCAATGTCGAAGTGAAAATTACATATTGCCAAAGCTGCCAATCTCGAGGCCCCTTCACGCTCAACTCTGAGAAGACGGTGTACCGAAACTACCAGAAATTGACACTGCAAGAGTCTCCCGGCACTGTCCCTCCGGGACGTATGCCCAGAACTCGGGAGGTTATTCTGCTCTGGGACCTTATTGATAAAGCTAAACCTGGCGAGGAAATCGAAGTGACGGGCATCTATCGCAACAACTACGATGCTCAATTAAACAACAGAAACGGGTTTCCCGTCTTTGCAACTATCCTGGAGGCAAACAACGTCATCAAAGCCCACGATCAACTAGCGGGATTCCGCATGACCGAGGAAGACGAACAAGAGATCCGCAAATTGTCACGCGACCCCAACATTGTCGACAAGATTATCAACTCGATCGCTCCCAGTATTTACGGCCATGATGACATCAAGACTGCGGTTGCATTGTCATTGTTTGGGGGCGTAGCCAAGACAACACGAGGGCAGCATCATATCCGTGGCGATATCAATGTCTTGCTTCTCGGCGACCCTGGTACCGCCAAGTCCCAAGTACTCAAGTACGTCGAGAAGACCGCTCACAGAGCTGTATTCGCAACCGGCCAAGGAGCCAGTGCGGTTGGTCTGACGGCTAGTGTCCGCAGAGACCCGTTGACGAGCGAATGGACCCTCGAAGGTGGTGCATTGGTGTTGGCCGACCGCGGTACCTGCCTCATCGATGAATTTGACAAGATGAATGACCATGACCGTACTTCCATCCACGAAGCCATGGAACAGCAGACAATTTCCATCTCCAAGGCAGGCATCGTGACAACACTGCAGGCGCGATGTGGCATTATCGCAGCCGCCAATCCGCAGGGCGGTCGCTACAACTCTACGCAGCCATTCTCAGCCAACGTCAATCTGACGGAGCCCATCTTGTCTCGATTTGATATTCTCTGTGTGGTGCGAGACACGGTGGAGCCCGAGGAAGATGAGCGGCTTGCGCGTTTTATCGTTGGATCACACAGTCGCAGTCACCACGGTGGTGCACTAACACAGGATTCTATGCGGGTAGAACACGATTCCGCACAGTCTGAGACGCAGGGAAGCGCTTCATTGGCAGCCAAGAAGGAAGGCGAGATTCCGCAGGAGCTCCTTCGCAAGTATATCCTGTATTCTCGCGAGCGATGCCATCCCAAGCTGTACCACATGGATGAGGACAAGGTCGCACGTCTCTTCTCGGACATGCGAAGAGAGTCCTTGGCGACAGGCGCCTATCCCATCACCGTACGTCTCCATTATCTTCATGTAATGTGTTTTGACTCTTGTGCCTGACTAGGACTAATCCACGCTTATTGCAGGTCCGTCATTTGGAAGCGATTATTCGAATCAGTGAGGCTTTCTGCCGAATGCGCCTATCTGAGTACTGTTCCGCGCAAGACATGGACCGAGCCATTGCCGTGACGGTGGAGAGTTTTGTCGGCAGCCAGAAGCTCAGCTGCAAGAAGGCCTTGTCGCGTGCGTTTGCCAAGTATACGTTGGCGCGGCCGGGTGCTGGCAAGAAAAGGGGCAATCTGCAGAGGCGCACTGCTGCGGCGGCGTCTGCATGAATGTGACGTGAAGATGATGGAGCCGGTGAGGCGGCGTTTAGGGGCGAGGACGGCGGATTGTGTTTTGTTCGTCTTCTTTTTCTTTCTGGGTTGAGGGCTCCCGTTGATTCTCAATTGTCATGTTTGAGCATTTACTTGCGGTGTGGCAACTATGCTATATGAGACGATATGAGTGCTCGGAGGGGAGTGTACGTACATAATTGAGGTAGAGAGCTTTACAGCGGAGTAGACCACGTTTTAGCAAGTAAAGACGCAAGCAACATGGTCACGATGTTGCGACGTTGTGACTTCCGATCATGAACCTCTGTCTTCTTTTTGTCGACAGTTCAAGATCCTTGCATGCCAAGCTGCTATGTTTACCAAACTCCCCGGCGTTACATATGCCCATGGTACATGTATTCAGCCAGGACATCTGCGTACTGGATCAACCACCCGCTGAATGCTTGCTCGGCACCGCGCACTCGACCCCATGGCCTGGTTACCCTTGTGGCCTGTGAGAGGACGAGGACTGGGCGGCGTGGTCTGCTGCCGTGGGGGCTGGGCTCGCCAATTCAGGTGCGGGTGGTCCCATGGAAGAGTTCGTAATGATGGCATCGAGGGGTCTTCATCGGACGGTTAGGCTGAGCGGATGGGGAAGGCTTGGACAGGGGCCAGGGGGCAGGGAGGTGGCAAATCAGTTGGTCTGCTGCATACGGCATTATGACATGGGTGGGAATGTTTGCCAGACGCGGACGGTTGGAGCTATAAATTCATTTCGTGTAACCTGTGTTGGATGTTCCAGCAAGGGATATTGGATACGCCCTGAAGAGTCGAAGCCGTATGATAATGATAACGGCCCTCTCTCTGTCTTCCGCTAAATCCCGTAAAAGCTCTCGAAAGCGGCCGCTGTCAGGTTTACACAAGAAAGCCGAAACCAACAACCATCATTTACTGAGGACTGGCTTGCCGCGGTTTGAACCAAGATTTCATTTGGAAGACAAAAACGCTACACAAAAGAACGCGAGGTGTTGGGCTTGTGGGTAGCAGCTTTGGAATCCCATCCCCTCTCTGCCGTACTTTGAGTGTGAGCACGTAAACATGCGGGATAGATTCATTAAACACGCGAGGACCTCAATCGATCGATTGATCGAGACAAGCCGTTTTGCGGCGTTGCTGGCCAAAGCTTTGATTGATTGATACTGAATACACCGTAGCTTGTCGAGAGTCGACAAGAGCGGATGATGGTAGATTTGGAAGGAGAGGAAACCACGTCACGTGCGCCCCTCGTGACCGGGCGACACTCGGTGGTCAGCTTGTCATCCCAACATGCTTCTACATCACCACATCACCACTGGTACTAGAGCTCTTGATGATCTATTTTTACCTACTCGTCCTTTCTGTCACATAGAATCACAACTGATGAGCCATTTCCAGCCGTCATGCAGGATGGATTCGGCCTCCAGAGCCTTTGACTTCAGCTCGGAATACGGGTTAGGTTGCTGCAGGCATGCCGCATGAGCCGTGTCCGTTGATTTCTCCAGGCAGTCAGAAGAATTGACCATCAGTCGCTCATTCGGCAGGCCTCAAGTACTCTTGAAACAGGAAAATTATTGGAGCCGCATCTCAGCGCAAGCCGCGCCGGCACTTCGAGTCTGGTCAGAAATCTAGTTTTGGTTGCCTGGTGCAAGTTGGCAACCATGCTTCAGCTGAGCTGACCGTGTACATTTATACATACAAGGCTGCTCCAGCCTCGTCGAAACGTTCAGCCTCAGAAGATATGTACGTTCGTCCCGAGGATATAACGTCAGCAACATTGGGGAATTTTGGCTCATCAAGTGTGGCTCTTCATTTACAGCGATACGCATGTCGCTGACCAACAACAGGCTCATCCTCATCCAAAAATAGAGCGCGTGCGCAGTCTTCTTGGTCCGCGGCCACTAGCATACATCATATGTACAAATGTCTGCCAGGCAGTTGGTCTGGACGGTCACACATCAGGGCCTACTTCCCCTCGATTCGCTGCCTTGTTCCCATTTGTGGAGTTGAAACTTTTTTCATGACCCAATCTGGGGGAGTTGGCCTTGGAACATGCATGTCACAGAGAAACCCCCAACAAGCTCATCATCCAGTTCCCGCCTCTTGGGTCTGCCCGCATGCTTACTGCATGTACTTTGCCCGTCTCAAGCAAGGCAAATAGAGCAGACAGCCCAAACGCGGGAGACTGGCTGTCACGTATGGCACTTTTGCGACACGGAGCCTGCTGGTATTTTCCCCAGCTTTTGAAGAAGCCACACCGTCAGCGCGGCAAGCACGCAAATTGACTTCTTGCATATGTGCTGTACGCTTCACACACACCAAGTAAGTCGGTAACTGATGAACGGGCGCCCCTCGGCAGTCAAAACCAGTAATAATGCGCCCATCTTTGCCTCGGATAGCAGGGTTGATGACTCCATGGCAAGCTTCCTGGGTGGCCCGGGATGTGATCTGCGCTCTGTCCGGCGCGCCGCTTCTTTGTTGTCTGCTCGTTACTTTATTTCATCCTGCTCCTTGCTTCTCTTCTTCCCGCCTCCAAAGTCGCGCCATTTTGCACTCTCACTGCGCCAGGGCCGGCAAGAATTTCTTCCATCCTTGGCGCTTTTTCATGTCTAATTTGTTGTCATGCGCTTCTGTTTTCCAAGCCAAAGGGAGCTGTAGTTGCGGCTCTGAACAAAGCAAGCCACATAGCACATGGGTCTACCGCTCATGGATAACGAGCCTGTTCCGCTGCGTCCCTTGGACGAGGTTGACAATGAGTGGCTGATCTCGCCTCGTTCATCTACCGGCTTGTCATCACCAGAGCCCAAGAACTCCCCTTTGCACAGTATCTTCAACACCAGTGATTACGAGCGCGTCAATCTTGACAATGGAGACATTGGAGTCGTTGACCAGGAGGAAACTGCCTCGCAGTCTCAGACTATGCCTCGCAGCTCGACTGAAAGCTTTGGCACTTATCCAGGCCACAGAGGTAGCAACAATAGCCTTCGACGTAAGCCAGTTCCAATGACGCCAAAGGTACCATCACCACACTCTTCGTCCGACCAACCCACGTCCCATTCTAGCAGCAATTGTCAGGGCAATCCAGCAATCACAGATGGCAGATCTTCGACAGGTCGAATGACTTTTGGAACTGCGTTGAAATTCAATCAGGTATTTCGAAAGCTTGTGCCACGAGGTCGAACGACAAGGGGACCGGTAACAGCGAGGCAGAATGACCAAAATGACGAGTCGGAAAGCCTATCGAACGCAACGAGTCTTCCCTATCCTGAGGCAAAAGGATCTCGCGCTTCTCTATCATCGGGGATGGATGCAGAGTCGGCAGATGACAATTTAGATGACGAAGCGTTCAAGAAAAAATTCAGTACGTGATTCATGGGACATCTTCCATACGGCAGTCAAGCTCGGACAGTTTGCTGAGACTAATAGCAGGTCAACCGCCAAGCTATTGCCATTCCAGGCATGATGTTAAAAAAAAATGGACAAATTGGATTCCCATGACCGTCCTCGTATTGTCAATCTACTCAACCACAATGAGCTTTTTCTGGCTTATCCTGTCCATCGTTCAGCCCCGCCTTGGTTTTATATCTTCCAGGGATCAGCTGCGGCCGTCTACGGCGACTTTGATTACAGCTTTGATCGCCAAAACCATTGAATTGTCCTTTGTCACGGTATTCATATCTGTGCTGGGACAAGCACTTTCACGACGATCGTTCTTGAAAAGAACCCTTGGTGGCATGACTCTGGCCGAGATGACCATGCGGGACTGGGTACTTCAACCGGGATCCCTTATTATACACTCGGAAACCATTCCGTATGCGGCTGGTACTATTCTCGGGGCCTTGACACTAACGGCGACTATCACATCCATGTTCTATACCACAGCATCCGAGGCCATGATCTCACCAAAGCTGATGTATAGCAACCCGAAAAAGATGGAATTATCTGGTCCCATTGCAGCATCGTACGCCAACGTCCAGTATCTGGAGTATACCTGTCCTGATATGTTTGGTTCGACACCACGGATTCCCGATAATGACATAGCGTGCCTGCAGGTTCAGTTTTCCGGCCAGTCGCACCGCAACTTGTTTTCTTTCATGTCCACCTGGGCCGAAATTAAAGAAAATGGCACCGCGATAGCCAAGGAGCTGAAGGAGCGTCCGACAGGAAAGCACTCGCTGTATGAAAATTCCACCATGACTGGTGCTTGGATCGAGACCGAGTACGCCAACGTGACAGCCAACTTTGAGAAATACCAGCGCATCATCAACAATGTCACCATGGCGATGCCTCATCCTGGCGTATACGCGGCTGCCACGGCGCCTGAAAATAAGATTATGCAGCCAGTTGACTTGGGAGATGTGGGAGAATACGAAATCAGGGCAGGCGTTGTTTCCCCTACAATCAACGTCATGTGTGTCAACATGCAGGCCGACGAGCTGGCGCCTCTGGTGTATACACGATGGCCAAATAGCAATAATACCCAGACTTTGGTCGGGAAGCAGGTCACTGGTCCAGATGATTGGGACAAATCGGTACCCCATCCGCTGAATGCTGATGGTCAACCAGAATACTTGAACCGCACAGTGGTGGACACAGTATTTCGTTGGGGCCCCAAGTATGAGCGACGACCACCGGTCTTCAAGATGGTATGCATGGACATGTTTCTTTATTTTTATTCTCCTCTCCTTTTTCCCTTGGGTCTTACTTTGAACACAAACATATGCTTGTTCTATGCTGACACGCTCGCGGTTGTAGTACCCTAGTGACCATAACATGGTTGCCAATTCAACCGTGTACGACTCCGACGCCATCTACATTCTCGCCAAGAGCTACAAGATTGACAACTACACACTTTGTGAGATGCGCTCGTGGGTGTCTCCATTCTGCACTACCGTATTCAGAAGCTCGGGAATCACAGGGACTAGCATGACGACAGTGTGTGAACAGCCTGCGGACAAATATGCTTATCACAAGTCGTGTTCGAACGGACAAGAATGGCCCGGACCAGCCAAGGATTGGAAGGTAGGCTTTGGCCCATGCATAAATTTGCGATTTGCACAGTTGTCATTGGAATGGTAGAAAGCTGAACGTATGATTTTTGTTGAAACTAGGCTGTAGCCGACGTATGGCGTCTGGCTCTGGATCTCAACGGCGGAACTCGCAACAACAACGCCACTAACGCGCGCCAACTGACGCAGTTGGTTCTTGAAGAGCCTAAACTTCAACCAGACCTGCCCTCTATTGCCGAGGCAATGGCCGTTTTTGGCGGCGCAACCTTGGTCGGCAGCTCTATCAAGACCCCATTTCGCCACTACTGGGAATACAAGCCCACACAACTGACGCACGATAAGGCTGATTACTTCAACGCGTCGCTCAGGACGCAGCAATACACGTCGGGCCATGTGGCCTCTTGGCAAGCAATTTTTTACGTGGTTTTGATCTTCGTGTTTGTCATCAGCCTCATCTGTTGCGTCCTCTTGATATGTACAGCAAAGCACGGTTTCGTGACAGACTTTACGGATCCGCAGAACTTATTCGCCCTGGCCATCAACTCGCCGCCCAGTGCGCAGCTCGCGGGCAGCTGTGGCGGCGGCCCGGAGAAAAGAGACCTCATGTG
>AFQZ01000281.1:0-51223 GCA_000222935.2 Aciculosporium take MAFF-241224
CGTTGTGTGTGTGTGTGTGTGTGTGTGTGTGTGTGTGTGTGTTAGGGGGGGTTCTCTGGGCAACGCTGTGTTTTGCCGCGTTTGCTTGCCGGCTCCTCGGGAGGTCGACTACTGCCTTGCTGGTGTGCTGGTCTGCCGCTGTCGTGCATGTAGGTAGGCAGTGCCATGTTTGCGGGAGGTGTATGTGAATAGACGGGTACGCATGCGTGCGTCTATACATGTACGTGTCTATTTGCGCACGCATGTGTCCATGTATGCACACGTACGCACGCAAGCCCATCCACGGCGGAGACGAAAAAGCATGGCATACATAATACGGCAGCCGTGCAACGTCTGTTCCTCCATCGCGAGATGCTGACAGCAGGGCGGGTGTGGTAAAACGATGGGGTGAAGACGGGGGGAGGGGGTCGCTGTGCTTGTTGGGCGCGTATTCGGTGGGCAGGGAGGGACGCTGTGGGAGGGGGAAAAAAAAAAAAAAAGAAAAAGAAAAGAAAAAGGGGCAAAAGCTTCTGGGGATGTCTACTTGGCTTGTCTGCAGCATGCTGCGCAGCTGGCACGAGGATTGAATGGGGTGCGAGACGGAAGGAGGGGGGGGAGGATGGAAAGGTCGTTTTTACTCGATTCTCTGTCGTCTTGGCTGCTCGTGCTGCTGGGCTGGCTGGCTGCCGCGTGGGCATTCGCAACGCACGAGAGCTGGGGGGTGGGGAGAGAGGAAGAGGAAGGGGGCGAGCTCATGGGGTAGGTAGGTAGGTAGATGGACGTCTACCGGCACAGCACAGCACGGTAAGGGATGGGTTGCGCGGAGGACGCACACAGGCAGACGGACAGACAGACAGGCAGACGGACAGGCATTGCCGTCTCCTTGGTGGCGACTGCGTGGAAGAGGCAGCCGGACGGACAGGCATTGCCGTCTCTTTCTGAGGGATGAGAGGAGGTATCATGGTCAGTCGTGGGTGGTGCCCGACTTTGCATCCTCATCCCGTATTCATGTCCACGGTGTTTTTTTTTTTTTTTTTCAGACCAGCAAGACGAATGAGCGAGCTGCTCCTGACCGTCTGTCTGTCCCTCTGCAGATTCCTCCGCGCCCTCCCGTCCGCCCTCTTCCCTTGCGCGGCAAAGACCGTATGTACCGTACGGTGAGTGCGTGCCCAAGCCAAGTACTTACATACATACGTACGTAAGTACTTGGGTAGGTACTGTCGGGAACAAAAGCCAAGTACAATGGAAAGACGCAGCTTTGAAAAAAAAAAGGAGACTACTTGCGATGGAGAGAGGCAGAGTGTGAAAACATTGGACTGCTTTTCTTAAAAAATGAGGACGGAAAAAAAAAAAAAGGAAAAAGGAAAAAAAGGGGGGGAAAAAGGAAACAAAAAGGGAAAAAGGAAAAAAGGAAAAAAGGAAAAAAGGAAAAGAAGAGAACCTGCCTCCTCCTCCGCCAATGCTCCCTCCCCCCCCCCTCACACCTCGCCGTCCTGCTCCACATCGCTACACGACAAGACCACCCGCCCTCTACACTTGCTAATCTCGACGTACCCGTCCTCGACGTCCTCATCCAGCAGACGCCTGCCCGGCTGCCCCCCGTCGGACGTATCCCCCGACCCGACATCCATGTGTCCTGGAGAGCACGGAACCGGAGGCGTCGCCGGCGTCGAGCACCCTCGCATCTTTTCCAGCCCACGATCCAGATAACCCACCATCTCGGCCCTGGCGTCGAAATGGCCCCGCGTGTGCGCCTGCGCGTCCATCGCCTTGTCGAAAAGTGGTCCGCAGCGAGCCCTAAACTCGGCCTCCAGCTTCTGCTCCCGCGCCGCGAGGGCCTCGCGGCGCTCGGCGGGCGGCGCGCGCGCGCAAGACGCGGACGGCGGCCCGACGCGCGATCCCGCCACGACGCTGTCCAGCCACGCGGCGTGCTGGTCTTGCTGCGTCGAGGAGGCGCGCCCCGTCATGGTCGCTTGGCTGTTGGGCCCGTCTCTGGCGGGGTGCGTCGCCGCGCCTGCAACAGTGTACCCGTCAAAGGACTGGCTGAATTCGCGGTAGTGGCCGCGCAGGATGAGGCAGTGGCCCGTCCATCCCTGCGCGCGCATCTTCTGCGCGACGAGCTCCGCGGCCGGGCACTCCCACGGGGATTCGAGACGGCGGTCATAGAACACGAGACACTTGGCGGCCCTCCATTGCGACAGCCGCCTTCTGCCCTGTTCGTCGGGCACCGCGCGCTCGACGAGGTCCAGCGGCGCCGCTTGGAGAAAGCTCGCCGGCGCCCGCAGGTTGACCGCCCCGTATACGTGCGACCGCTCATAGTCGGAGGCTGATCGGACGTCAAGGAGGAGGCAGTCGCCGGGCGGGGAAAGCGCAAGAAGGCGGCCCAGGTCTGCTGGAAGAATCATGCGGGGCTCGTCGGGGCTGTTGGCCCCGCGCACGTCGTCGTCTTTGAGCTTCATGGTAGCCAGTTTCCTGGATATCAAGTCGCTCTCTCGGCGGTGGTGGAGCCAGACGTGGAGATGCCCGAGTTCTATGCCCAGATTGGAGGCCATCAAGGCACGTTGGGCGTTGCTGGGCGTCGGGTCCTCTTGGTAGTACTCCTCGAGACGGCGCTCCACGTGTGCCGAGAACATTTTGGGCTCGGGGACCTCTTCCCCGAGACTGGTGCGTCTCACGGCCTGCTGCTGGTTCGGAATCCCCTGTCTACGGCGCCCCGGGACAGGAACCGCGGCCTGTCGTTGAAATTCGCCGAGATGCGTCGTAGAAGCAGCTGGCTGCATGGGTCGCGTGTGACTCCCCGGTGATGATGATGGTGCAGGCCCTACTGCAGGGGGGGGCTGGCCAGGGGTCGTGAGTCGCGATGACGACGCCGTGGTGGTAGCACTGCGCCTCGAGGTGACTTCATACGAGGGAGACGGTCCGGCGTGATGTCGCTGCAGAGACGGATGGTCTGTCGCAGCAAATGTTGTCCCCGACACGCCGGCAGCAACAGATTGGCTATCAAAGCTGTCGGCTTGTCCTTGTTCCTGCTGCCGTGAAGCGGCGCGAACAGCGATTCTTTCCGGGACTTGGCCTGCTGGCAAGGCCAGGTTGTTGGAGCGAATAAAGGCGACAAAGGAAACGGCGGGGTCGTCCGGAAGAAGATCCCATACCATGACTGGCAACGAAAGGAGCATCAGCGTTGAATGGCTCCTGAACACGCCCTGGACTTTGACGTATTTGGCCATGGAGGGGAAAGCACTGAGCCACCGCTCCCACGCGTGAATGTCCAGCTGTTGATCATCCTCCAGCGCGAGCGAGATCATGACGTGTGGCGTGTCCTCATCGGGCTCATGGAGCGGCGCCGAGCCGTTGATGGAGGTCCCATCACCACCAGAGCAGTCGGCGGCTCGCCCTGTTGGCTGCGGTGCCGCGAGGGGAGGGGATGCTGCTCGCTCGGGGCCGCCGGGCTCAGGCACTTTCTTGGCCGGAAGCAAGCGCGACAGTTCGATGCTGGGGGCCTTGTGGTTGGCAGTCATCATGAAATGAACGGGCGTGGATCGGGCTTCAAAGTGTTTGCCGTTGATGGTGATGGGACGCGGGTGTTTTAAGCGCGCCAGGACCTCGGCATGGAGCATGGCGGCCGAAAAGGTGCGCGTGCGCCATTCTTGCAGGACCTCAATCAGCACGTTGGTGAAGGAGTATCGACCTGGGTCCGGGGCTATGGCGTCCCAGCTGGATGCCGAGATTGTTTCGGTGATGCTGTTGCCGTTGGGGAACGTGGCGCTGGCGGCCCCGGCACAGCAATCCAGGAGGATGAGGACGTCTGATTTGGACCGCTCCAGAAGCGTTTGAATGGCAGACCATCTGCGGTTCGTCGTCAGGCCGCGTTCATGCATGACGGTCTGGGCGAACGATACTTACTGTAACCAAGGGGAGGATGGATCACGAGTCCTTTGAACACGTACGCAAAGGTCAGCCTGAGCCACAACACAAATACCGGGCACGACGCGCTCGCATGTGCGGGTTGGTTTGGTTTACTCACGCGCACCACGTGCTCTGTCTCGATTCATCGATCCTGGCATGTCCGCCGTAATATACCAGGAAGAGCGTGTCTTGTGATTCGTATTCCTTGATGAGTTGGCCGACGCGCATCATTAGCTCCAAATGGGAGTTTTCCGCCGGGATGGCAAAGATGTCGGTGCCAAAGGCAAAGTCCTCGCGCAGGCACTTTTCCAAGTCCTCTAGTTCGGGAAGGACGAAGAGATCATCGGAGCCCCAGTGCAAAAGAAGCGCCTGGACCGTTTTATACCTTTGCGATGTGCGGCCTCTGTTGGGGAAGGCCCGCGCAGCGGACTGGGGAGCAATGTCAGTCTTTTTTTTATTTTTATTTTTATTTTTATTTTTTTTGTTGAAAAAAAAAAGGAGAAAGAAAAAGGAAAAATGAAAGAAGGAGAAAGAAATTTTTTGTCAAAAAAAGTAGAAACGCACATCTTCCAGGCGTTGGGCAAAGGCTCCAATGTGCTTCACATGGAAGCTCGTACGGCTGATGTCGTGGGTAGCTGATCTCGAGAAGCCATCCCCAACGCCATGTGCTGCCTGGAAGGAAGGAGTCAGTATGACTTGACCGAACGGGACTTGGTTCTCTATTGATGACTCCGTTCAATGGTTAGGACGTACATGTGTGGCGGCGTGCATTGAGCCATTCCCGTCGGCCGGACTTCTGGACCAAAGGGTGACGAAGGGCGGTTGTTCGCCCATTCTGGCCGGAGACGAGACGATCTGGTCCGGAAATCTGTCCAGGTCTGGCTATGATTGGCAAGAAACACTTTCAAGAGGGTGAGCCGATGGAAAGACGTCGGTTATATGATGACCGAGCCCAGATCGGCATCAACAGAGACAACGGCTTGGGTTTTGGCTCGCGCCGCACGTCATTGCTGCGGTGCCTTTTGATTTCGAGTGTATTTTGTACGTGGAATAAGAAGCTGTCCCGGCCTGTGGTAATCGCAAAGGCACCAGGAAATGTGAAGGACATGACGACAAAAGCGCCTGGTCTGCATGAAACGAGCACATGTCGTCGTCAAACGATAAGCGACCAGGCAAGAGGGTGCAACGGCGGCAAGGGTTTCGTGCTCGGTGCCCGAAGCGGTTAGACTCGTTGCACCGGGCCGCCCAACCAAGAAGAGCCATCCGCCCCGTCCCGATCGGCGGATTGCAGACCGAGGTAGCAGGCACCGACCTGGCGGGGCGCAAGCAGGCAGCATGGCAGGTTTTGCGTAACGTTTTCATATTGGGAGCGGACTCGTGACGGGCTGGTATCTTGGTCAAGCGGGACAGACCGCTCGTCCAGATTTGGACGCTTCGTGTTTGGCCTCTTTGGTTGACCAAACACTTACCTCGGCACCTCACCTCGGGTAGCCTACATGCTTGGTACCCGGTACCTAGCCCATAGCGGCTAGCGGGATTCACCCATAGCCAATCAGAGACGCCACGTCACGACGCTACCCATGTCATGTCACTAGTGCCGTTCTTGATTGATCAACACACACACACTCGTGTGGCTGGCTGACGGCCTCATCACACCTCCCCATGTTCGACCTCCAACGCGTCACAAAGATATCTTGTTCCGTCTCGGTGTACTCTTTCGGCCCTCTTTTCTTGCCTCGGGGCGCGGACCACGGACCTCGGCAGTCGACGTTGCGCCACCTCCTTCTCCGACCGAGCTCACCCCACACCGCCCAACCGCGGCCATGCGACAAAGAATCACGTTTGTGCACCCGCCGGGCGCCGAAGTAGATCCCCAAGCTCTCCGAATCAGCCAGCACGACCTGCGCGGCCCCACGGTCACGTCGACGCGAGAGGACAGGCTGACGATTGCCCTCGATGAGCTGCCGACAGACGTTGCCGAGCTGCTCCCTCGTTTACGAGACCTGAGTCTGCGGTGGACGAGCCCGCTGGCCCATGACACCATCGAACCCTTTGTGTCGAGGATATCGCCGGGACTGCACGTCTCGTACACGCTTGTCGATGACAAGGACACAGAAGCTGCGTGAGTCTGCGGAATACCAGTTGGCCTGATTGTTGTCTTGAGGGAAAAAAAAAAAAAAAAAAGCCACGAGTTCTTGATTTCTGACAAAACGCAAATGGCCAGGCGGAAAGTGTGTGACATGGTATCGGTATTTGGCTCAGGAGACTGCGCGTCGAACGAGGTATGGCAAGAAGTGAAAAGGGCCACATTACATGATCAAGTGTTAATACATGTCGCATCCCTCCCGCACAACAACATAGGCATTCACCACGCAAGGCGAAGGACAGTCTGCCAACCCCCCGGGCGCATCCCTCCACGCGCACCTGGAAGACCTCTCGCCCTTGACATCCTGGGCCGCCGCCACGCTCTGCCGCGACGACGACGCAGACTGCCAGACGCTCCTCGGCGGACCGTCCGGCGCCTCAACCCTCGACATATCCTGGGACAATGCCGCCGACCACAACACCCTACGCATCCACGCCGTGTACCCCCTCGGCACCCACCCCGTGCACGTCCGGGCCCGTCACGCCGCCCGCACCGAAGTCGGCATCCTCTCACGGGACACGCCGCCAAACCAGAAACCCCACGAGCTCGGCATCTCCGGCCTGCTCACCGTCCTCGGCGAGAGCAGGACGCCGTCCGTCACCATGTTCTCCTTCCCCTCGAGACACCGCTCCAGCGGCGCGTCCTTTTCGGCGCGCTTCACCCCCCCGCGGGCTTACACCCCACGCTACGGCTGCGGGTAAGCCCCGCCGAGGGACCCCCCCTCGCGGCCGAGGACGGGCACTGCGCCCCCTACGCATACCTCACGCTGCCCAGGGCCCTCTTCGCAGACAGGTACCAGCTGGCGGACCCCCTCCTCCTCGCCTCCAAGAACCTCTCCGCGGTGGCCTACACGACGCTCCCCGTCGACCTCGAAGCCCCCGCGTACACGACCAAAACGTGGGGCTCCAGCCTTCTCGTCGAGCTCGCACCTCCGTCCTCCCCAGCCGGACACGGATCCTCCCCCTGGACGGCCGAAGTCCCCCTCCACCTGCGCTACCTGGAGCCCTCCCCCGACGCATGCACCACGGCCGACGTTGAAATCCCCTACCCCGCCGTGTTCTGGGCCTGCGAGTCCACCACCGGCGCCGACTTTGCCAACAACCCCTTTGATCGGCGCCACGTCGGCTACGACGCCCTCTTCAGCCGCTCGACCGTCTTCTGGCACGTCAGACCCGAGCCCAACCCCGACACCAACAGACTCATGTCCGCCCTCTCTGTGCCGGTCCTGGACCGCCGAGCCGCCGCGTGGATCGGGCACGGGACCGCCGCCGCCGTAGCGCTCGGCTTCGCCTGGCTTCTCCGGAAGCTCGTTGCCGGGTTGTCGCGCGCGGGCTATGCCCGCTGTTGTCAGCCCGCAGAGGCGGCCGAGGGCAAAAAGAGGCGGTAGGCGGGCAGGGAAAGATGGGACGGATAGGATACATGGCAGGAAGCCGAATGAATCCATTCATCGCATAAGCGGGAGACCAGCACCGACGCATTGCATTGCATTGCATTGCATTGCATCGCAGTGTAGTTTTGTTTTCATTTCATCGTGATTGCCATCCCCGTAACGGTCAACGCCGAGCCCGGCTCTGTCCACGGGAGGCCATCCTGTGGAGAGAGACCCCATGACGAGCAAGTTCTCGCCGTCCGTATTCTCCAGAGTAGCACGCAGCCGCGTCAGATAGACTGCCATATTTTACAATACATCCATCTCCCTGCTGGGGGTGTAGCACAAAGGGGAGGTGCTGTGCTCAGCGCCAACACCCCGACGGGGCACCCGTGGAAATCATACCCATGCCACAAAGACCAATGCCGCTCTTCTACAAACCAGCGAGGGGGGTCCGCCGAAGGCGGCAGCTCGCCGCAGGCGGCCCCCGGCAGGGCCCCCGGAGGGACATTCAGCAGCGGAGGATTGCATGCGTCTTTTTTATACTACACCAGGGGAGGTCGACCTCCTTTTACGACATGCCAGGGGAAGTTTGCGTTTTTTTTTTATTACTATAGAGGGCGAGTCCACCGGAGGCGGGAGCTCGCCCCCGGAGGGAAACTGCCTCTGTGGTAATCGATTCAGGCTGCCAGATGATCTAGTATTATAGAGATAGTTAGCTTTTCTTCTAAAAAAAGAAAGAAAAGAAAGGAAAAAAGAAAAAAGAAAGGAAAAAGAAAAAAGGAAAAAGGAAAAAGGAAAAAGGAAAAAGAAAAAAGGAAAAGAAAAGGAAAAGGAAAAAAGAAAAGGAAAAAGAACAAATAAAAAAAATTAACATCGTGTGTATTCCCACCGGCAAACCTGCTTGGAACACCGTCAGACCCTTTCGCATCACATCACGAGCACTCAACCTTGCACAGTTCAAGCACGTCACTACATAACAAAATCAATCAATTTCAAGAGGCTGAAAAACAAGGCCTAACTAGAACGGATATCAGAAATGAAAGAATTTTACAAGCTCATGGCTTTTGATCCGCCACTTCTCGTGCTCATCATATGCCACCAACGCCCTACGCGATACCATTTCGTAACCTTGACACATTTCCTCGTAACAGTCATCCAATGCAAGTCAAGCCAAGCCACTCCATTTCTTTTGAAGGACATCCTTAATCATAAATATCTTGATCCATGTCATCGCCCATCAACTCCTCAACAGCATCCTCCGAATCATCCATCATCTCACCATCCTCGCTCAACTCGCTGTCCGGGTGGTTCGCCAGCACGTGGATCTTGTCATCAATCAACTCCACTCTGGCGATCTCGCCGTCCCGAACATTGTTGCGCAGAATAAGAATGGCCAGCCGGTTGAGAACCTCCTTTTCGATCAGCCGCGAGAGAGGACGAGCACCATAGGCCGGGGAGTAGCCAGCGTTGCCAAGGTAGTCCTTTGCTTCCTCCGAGACGTCGATCCTGACCTTGCGTCCGTTGTCCTCGAGACGCTGCTGGATTTCGCCGATGCGGATGTCGACAATCTTGCGGATCTCTCTGCGGGTCAGCCTGTTGAAAATGACAATGGAGCTGATCCGGTTGAGGAACTCGGGCAAGAAGTAGTTGCGGAGCGCGCTCATGACGAGCTCACGCGTCGGTGCGTCCACCTTGCCTTCTCTGGTGCTGCCGGGCCGTGTGAGGTACTCTGCGCCGAGGTTGGATGTCATGACGACGATGCAATTTTTCGCGTCAACGACGCGGCCTTGGCCGTCAGTGATGCGGCCGTCATCCATGAGCTGCAAAAGCACCGTGAGGACTTCCTTTGCCGCCTTCTCGACTTCGTCGAATAAAAGAATGGAGAAGGGCTTTCGGCGCAGGGCCTCCGTCAGCTGCCCTCCGGCGTCGTGGCCAAGGTAGCCGGGCGGCGCGCCAATCATGCGACTGAGCGCATGTCGCTCTTGGTATTCCGACATGTCGAACCGAATCATGGACTTGGGGTCGTCAAAGAGGAACTCGGCGAGCGCCTTGGTGAGCAGCGTTTTACCGGTGCCAGATGGGCCGCAGAAGAGGAAGCTTGGAGGTTGGTTGGGGTTGCTGAGGCCAGATCGTTGCAGGCGGATGGCATTGGCCACCGAGTTGACGGCCTCCCTTTGTCCCACGACAACCTTGCCGAGAACCCTCTCCATGTTGACGAGCTTTTCCTTCTCCGAGGTGCGAAGACGCGTGACCGGAATTCCGGTCCACCGCGCCACGATTTCGTTGATGTGGTCGGCGGTGACAATGTCCGTCACCATGGCGGTCCCGTTGTCGGCGCCCGAAGCATTCAGCTGGGCATCAGCGGCGACCTTTCGAGCCTCGAGCTCCTTGATGACATTTTGCTGTTCAGGAATAGCACCGTATTTGAGATCGGCCGCCTTGGCGGTGTTGTTCATGTTGATGGCATCCTCCAGGCGCTTTTCGAGTTCGTCGAGCTTCACCTTTGCCTGGTGGATTTCCTCACTCCGCTTGATCTCGCTCTGGTACTTTTCTCGCAGCGGTGCCAGCTCCTCCTCGACATTCTCGGCATCCTTCCTCGCCTGGCGCAGCCGAAACTGGGAGGCCTCGTCTTTCTCCTTCTCCAAAGCCGCAATCTCGATGAGCAGCTGCCTGAGCTTTCGCTCCAGAGAATCAATGATTTCGGGCTGCGACTCGCGAGCAACACGGACGGCGGCAGCGGCTTCGTCGATCAAATCAATGGCAGAGTCGGGCATCCTTCGGCTCGTCAGATACCGAGCTGCCAGGTTTGCGGCCGCGACCAGAGCACTGTCGAGTATCGTCACCCGATGATGTCTGTCGTAACGTTCCTTGAGTCCTCGCAAGATGGAAATTGTCTCGGGAACAGTAGGCTCCTTGACAAGGACCTGCTGGAACCGTCGTTCAAAAGCGGCATCCTTCTCGACGTACTTGCGGTACTCGGCCAAGGTGGTCGCGCCGATGCAGTGCAGTTGGCCCCGGGCGAGCATGGGCTTGAGCAGATTGGCAGCGTCCATGCCGCCCTCACCAGAGGAGCCGGCACCCATGAGCAGGTGAATCTCATCGACAAAGAGCACAATCATCTCCTTGGAGTCCTCAATCTCCTTGAGGACCCCCTTCATGCGCTCCTCGAACTCACCACGGAATTTGCTGCCCGCCACGAGGGCACCAACGTCGAGTGAGAGAAGCTTGCAGTGCTTGAGATTGTCGGGCACGTCACGATTTACGATGCGCTGGGCCAAGCCCTCCACCACGGTCGTCTTGCCCACGCCTGGCTCCCCGATGAGAACTGGGTTGTTCTTGGTTCGTCGAGACAAGATGCGCACGACTCGTCTGATTTCCTCTTCTCGGCCAATGACGGGATCAATCTTCTTATCCTTGGCCATGGCGGTCATGTCGATGGTGAATTTGCTCAGGTTTTCATTTTCCTGTTCTGTATCGGCCGTCTTGCTGTCGACCCGCCTCGTGCCCCGTATGGCCTGGACGGCATCCTGGACAAGCTTTGGCTTGGGAATGTTGGCTTCGCGAAGCGCCGTCTGGACTCCGTGGTCTTCGGAAAGCGCGGTGACGAGATGGTCGACACCGATAAAAGAGTCCTTTTGCACCTTTTGCAGTTCCATGGCCTTTCTTAGGACTGCATGGAAAGAAGGGGCCAACGAAACTTGCTCTGGCGGGGGATCCTGAGTCGGTAACCGCGCCAAGGATCTCTTGAGTGTGCGGTCGAAGATTTGAGGGTCGCCGTTTGCCTTTTCGATGACTTGTCGGAACAGCGTGATGGCGGGGTTCTGAGGGCCATTTTGCAGGTCCTTGGACCGGTCGACCGGTGGTTCCAGTAACGAGACAGCTAGATGGACTGGAAGTAGTTGTGAGTGGCCGTACTGGTCAGCCAGGGTCATGGCATCTTCGACGGCCTTTTGTGCCCTGTCTGTGAAATCCATGCGGGAGGTCATTTTGTCCGGACGTGGACTGTGTGTGTGTGTGTGTGTGTGTGTGTGTGTGTGTACGTAGAAAAAGAGAAACGCTTTATGCAGGTTTGGGTATCGTGAAAAGCTTGAGCGAAGATGGGGTATCTTGGTTTCGGAATGCGTGTAGCTCAAAGTTGTGCGTAAAGTCTGCGTGTGGGTATGTATGAAGAAAAAAGGAAGACAAGATCATCGTTACCGCGCGTGGAAAAGGAAGACGAGAATATATATATGCCAGTGCTCGGGTGGGGTTTCAACAAAGGACAGACAGTTCCCGAACCTGCACGAAGCTTGATGCGAGACCTGGAAACTACCTCGACGGCCCGGAAAGCTGCATAGAATCCACCAGAAGCTTGGAGGGGGTTCGACCAGGCCATGATGTCACTGGAAGGTTCCTTGAAAGAGAGGTGAGTGGGGGTCGGCACTGGAGCTCCCTCACTGGACAGCGTCATCTGGACATGACCTGATCGTGGGGCGGGACCGCACGGCCGCACTCTGAAAGAGCACCATGACAAGACAAGAGCCTCTGCGTGGTGGTGAATGGGGGAGATCACATGACCGCGCGAGAGCGAGCCAGAGAGAAATTCCGAAATTCTGCCTGGGTACTACTGATCCACCATGGAGCGTTGCGCATCGTCGCAAAAAAGAAAGTCTCACGATCAAGCTCCTCGCCTCGCCTTGACGTGACAACTCCTCACTGGCCACAATGAACACGGCACCACCCCGGCGGCCTACGAGCCGATTAGCAAGAATCCTCCGCACATGCACGCGTCCGTTCCGCACAACGGCCGGCCTCCGAGCACCCGAAACCCACGGCGAGCAAATCTGGGTCTTCAGCCACAGGAGATCAGACCAAATAATTTACTCTTTCGAGAACAAGTTGGATGTATGTTCTCCCCCTTTTCCCCTCACACACACACTCTCTCTCTCTCTGTCGCTCTCTCTCTGCTTGTCTTCTTGGTTTTGGCCCCGCAACTAAACTACGGACCCGAAAACAAAAAAAAAAAAAAAAAAAAAAAAGGGAACTTCCATTCCCTAAAACAACTCCCCTTCAACGGCAAAAAGACCAAACCCGCCAAGCTCCGCAAAGACTACTGGTCCCCCATGGCCATGATCCGCTTCCCCCAGGGCAAAGGCGACGTCGGCCGCTCCGTCTTCCAGCGACTACGCGAGCTCAAACACCTCCACGAGGTGGCCTGGACGGACGACTTTCGGTACAAGCGGCCCGACGAGTTCACCGACGCGGACAAGAAGAAGATTGAGGAGGAAAAGGCCAAGGGGAATGCGTACAGGCCGGTGCGGAGCAAAGCCGAGAGGGGCGTCGCGCTGAATGCGCAAAAGACGAACTCGATTGCCGACATGGCGGCCCTTCTCGGCGGGCAGGGCAACGGCAACAAAGTCAGGGTGTCGTCTGGCGGGGTGGCAGATGGCAGGCTGGTTCCCGTGTCTGTCAGCTGGGCGAATGATTTGGATCGGGAATACGCCGAGGCGTGGACGGAGAATGTCACGCATCAACCGTTTGCGCGGCCGTCATACGAGGCAGGCAAGGCCAAGGAAGCTGCCGAGGCTCCATCGTGATGGGTATATGCAGTGGTGGATGAGGGGGTTGTCGCGTGGCTGGGGTGGCTGTCAAGAAAGTCTAGGACAGCGAATCCTGCGGCCAGGTCCTGTCCAACTCGTGGGGTAGAGAAGGAGAGAAAATCTCGTCTTACGGCCTCCGTCACGGAACTACGGGCCTCGTGAGCAGCCAGCCGGACAGGCAGGGCTGCCACGCCCATGTACAAACAGACACGGGGCCGCCCGCCTCGCTTGTACGATATTGTTGAAGAAGAAGAAGAAGAAGAAGAAGAAGAGAAGGCGATAAAAAAAAAAGGGGGAAACATGCCCAACAGACTGCTAGCCTCCTATTTTCCACGCGCACTCATGCAAGCCACCCATGAGCCGAACCATCATTGCCTCACTAGACCTTGATACAGTACTGCTTCAAATACTCGTACAGAGGAATATTCTCGTCAACGCAGCGTCTAATCTTCTTCATGCCCTCTGCGCCATACTTGTCCTCCCACTCTTTGTTTTCGGCCTCGACCGTGGGAGTTTTCTAGTCAAACAACGTGTTAGCCAACTTTTTTTTTTTTTTTTTTTTTTTTTTCGTTGTATATTTCGTCCGACGAGGAAACCCAATTCGAGCCTCACTATCCCTCCGGGGGCCCCGCCGGGGGCCGCCCGCGGCGAGCTACCGCCTCGGGCGTCAGAAAACACGGCACAGACCTGGGCATGCGTCCTCCCCTTGAGCGCCCTCGTGCCCAAAACATCATCATGGAACCCATTCCACTTGGCAAACAGCCTCTCGGCATGCGCCTGGTCGCCCTCGTCCCACTGCAGCATCCCGGGCTGAAAATCAATGCCCGTCCGCTCGCAAAACGCCCGGACCACAGCCTCCGGCTCGTCGAGCAGGTCGTCGGCGTCCACGACCGTCAGGCGGTCCCTGTCGACGAGCCCCGTCCCGAGGGCGTAGTCGAAGAAGGTGACGAGCTCCCTGTAGCCCATCTCGCCGGGCCAGAACTCGTCAAAGCCGCTGATCTTGTCGAGCGGCGGGATGCAGCACCGCCAGTAGGAGGGGACGGAGCGGCGCGGGTGGCGGATGAGGAAGGTGAAGTGGAACCTCTCGAGGGCCTCCCTCGGGAGCACGGTCGGGTTGTTGTCCTGCTGGGGGGCGCCGCCGAGGGAGGGCGCGATCCTGGGGGCGGCGGACTCGTCTTCGGGTGCGGGGAAGAGGTAGTAGGCCATGTCTTTGATGAAGACGCGTTTGCCCTTTGGATGGCCATCTCATGTTTAATTTTTTTTTTTTTTTTTTTTTACTTTGTCGCACCATTCATTCTCTGTCAAGTGCCCGACGAACCTCCTCCTGCGCCTCCTCAAACCCCTCCAACGTGCTCCGATACGTCGCCCCCGACACACCGCTCGCCTCCCGCCGCGCGGGATCGTGCTTGAACCGCAAGCTCACACATTCGGGGCCGAAGTAAAAGGCGTCACCAAAGGGCTCGTGTTGGCTGGCGAGGGTGTCTCTGCGCGTCATGAAGACCTGGTGAGAGGAAAAGCAGGGTCAATCTTTCGGTCGCCATGTCATGGGTGCGATTGGACCATCTGGTTCGTCAAGATTCTAGAGCAACGAGGAAGGGAGGGGGCGGGAAGTCTTTCTCACCCGCTCAAAAGCAGTCGAGCACGCACGCGGGTGCGTCATGCAGAAGACGGGTTTGGGCGCCATGATGAAGGAGGGAGAGGGAGAGAACCAGCCTGAAAGAGAGGAAGTATGCCTTTTTTTTTTTTTTTTCTTTTCCGACTATGGCTGATCTTGAACACGAGATGAAATTTTTTTTTTTTTTTTCTACCAAGTAACGCAACGAACAGGTGGCCTGGCTGCCCCCATCCGGCATCTCGCGAAAAGAAGCTAAGATGCCGCGTCCACCACACACAGTTCTAGCCTTTCCGGCCCATCGCTTCCGACGTCCAAAGCGGCGCCCTCCGGCCTCCCCCCCCCCCCCCATGCGGCAAGGTTAGAAGACACGTGAACAAGGTACTTGGTGTGCTGCATGCAAAAAGAGTAAAGCCCCGTACTTGGATTGGTGTGCATGCAAAAAAAAGTAAAGCCCCGTACTTGGATTGGTGTGCATGCAAAAAAAAGTAAAGCCCCGTACTTGGATTGGTGTGCATGCAAAAAAAAAGTAAAGCCCCATACTCGGATTGGTGTGCTGCATGCAAAAAAAAAAAAGCCCCGCCATGATAAATAACTGGAGCGGCAGAGGAGAGGGGGGGGCCACCCCCGTCAGCGCCGTCGGTCCGTTCGATCCTGTCAATCAACAATCAAACGGGCCGTGCGTCGTCGGAGTCGGACAGGATTCGCGCCGTGGTGGCCTGGCTCGTTTCCTTGGCGGCGGCGGCGGACCGGGCTTGGTTCTGGTTCTGGTCCGGGGTGGCCGCGTGCATCATGGCGTCATTTTTCAGAGTCCCATGAGGATGGCAGATACTGACTGGCGGGCGTCCTTGGCCGAGGTTAACTAAACCTGGTCAAGTACCTACCACCTGCACATGTATACATGTTCTGCACATGTATACATGTTCTGCACATGTATATATGTTCTGTATATATATATATATTCTGCATATATATACATGTTCTGTACATATATACATATTCTGCACATGTATACATGGGCAGAAACGCAAAAAGAAGAGGGGTCAAGCGCGCCACCGCACTCGCCACAGCTGCTGCGCGCCGTGGCACCACCTTCCTTGAGGCATTTTCGGCCGCTCCACGATGCCACGTGCGATACGTGACGCGGTACCGGAGTCGCCTTGTGTCCGTCCATTCATTCGACGAGTCGTCAACGATACCCAAGTACCTACCTACCTGCAGGATGGAAGGAATCTCCATGATTGAAAAGTACCCAGTACCCACTACCCACTACCCAGTACCCAGTACCCACTACCCAGTACCCACTACCCAGTGCCCACTACCCACTACTCACTACCCCACTACCCACCATCTTCCTTCCTTGGCCTGGCACCAAACGCATAGCAGAAAGAAAAAAGAAAAAAAAAACCACTTCCTCGCGCTCGTAACCACCAACGTTGTTTTTTTCTCCTTCATCTTGGAAAAGGATCAAATAAAATAGCAAATAGCAGCTCTTCTCTCGGATCAAACGTCAGTGTGTCGTCCCATCACTGCGTACCTCGACAAAGTGGGCCCGACCCATCGACCCCACCCTCTGGTCCACACCATCGCCTCGTTTGCCAACTGCCGTCTTTGTTGCGCGCCAAAAATAAAAATTCAAATCAATGAACCTGCACTAGGCTGTCGGACTACCCGGTACGGTAGCCTATCCTATGGAATCACGCGCCTTTTCCACCCTTCCCGATGGTGGATAATAAAAAGAAAATACATACCCCTTGCACCTTCGCCCAGGGCTCACCCTCCTCCACCTTGACTGTTCCTGTCCACGCGTTCCAGTAAGTAGCATCACAAGGCCCAGGCCGCTTGTCTTCCGCCTCAGCGCTCGCTGGCCCGTCAACCAGTACATGTATAACCGAATAGAAGGCCCTCGTTCCCTCACACCTCAGGATGCTCCTCCTTGACAAAAAGCCTCGTCAGCTTTCGATATGTCTTGTCCGCTGTTGTTCCCATCGTTAGTCAACGGGTTTGCGTTCGTCAACGTCGTTGGTTTGTAAATGTCAATCCAGATTGGCTACTCGAGGACAAAAGTGATTCAAAGACACGACACAGATGGCCCGTAAAAAAAAAATTATAGCATTTCGGCAGAGGGATACAAAAGGCCAGGCACACACACACACACAGCAACTGTTTCATTCATTCTCGAGGCCACTCACGTTTGTTTTGTCGCCGAAATCCACCCAAGCCTCTAAGCTCGCGGAGCGCCCTGTACAACAACGCCAGCTTCCCCTTTAGTTTCTCGCGTTCCATTCTTGCCGTTGGATTTTCGGCTGCAAAATGTTGCACCGTGTCATCGTCCATGTCGTAGACGAGCGGTGGCTGAAACACGGTCCGCAGCAGATCCACTAGCCGGCTTTCGACGCCGAGAGTGCTAATGTCGTCAATGTACTTGTGGAGGGACACCTAGTAGAAAGCTCATGTCAGACAACTAACCTTTTTTCTTTCTCTCTTTCTTTCTTTCTTTCTTTCTTCCTTCTTTCTTTCTTCTTAGACAACTAACCTTTTTTCTTTCTCTCTTTCTTTCTTTCTTTCTTTCTTCCTTCTTTCTTTCTTCTTTTTTTTTGTTATCAAAACGCCGGTACGCTGCAGACTCGACACATACATCATAGTAAGCCTCCATGTAGTCAACCGCTAAAGCGCTGCCAAAAGACGCCAAATCCGTCTCGGCCTCTTGCGTCAGCAAATCCACGAGTGCGGCTGCCGTCAAACGCAACGGATGCCCATCTTTTAGATCATCCTTATAAATGGTCGAGATCCTCGCCCATGCCCCTTTCCGTCTCCTTTCCATTTGCGCCCTGTGCACGTTTTCAATAAGAGCATGATTATACGTGATGGGGTGTAGCTCTCGGTGTGGTCGAAGGAGATGAGCAAATTCCGTTTCCATGTCGGCCCCTATCTTGTGTATGCGAGCAGAGACGAGCCCGTCTAGCTTGTCGGCCGTCTCTCTCACGGCAACGTGGTGCATCATTTCATGGCTGATGTTCTGCACGGCATCAACCAATCCGCCGGCCAGAGTCTTGGAGATGGCCTCCCATGGCTGGCACTGCTCTCTGAACAGTTCGCCCACGATGAGGGGGTTAAACGTCCCCGGCAGCTCGTGGCCACGGTTGCGATCAATGCCGGAACCCGTCTCGGCGACGTACGTCCATCTCAAAACTTCTCTCTCGCCCAAAGCTAGACATGTCTCGTTCTCGTTCTCGTTCTCGTTCTCGTTCTCGTTCTCGTTCTCGTCCACGCCATCGTCCGGGTCGACGAGTACTTTGCTGCGTCCACTGGCGTGCATCTCATCTTGGAAAGCTGTGAGCAGCAGTTGCACCACGGCGCGAAGGCGCCGCACGCAGCCCTCATCAGAGTCGGTGCCGCCAAAAAAAGCATCACTGTAGTTGCCTTCGATGGCGCCCGTCATGAGGTTCGAGTACCGCTGGCTAATCTGAACAAGGTACTGTCTCTGGTCCGACAGCGTCTCCCGCGCGCTGCCCAGCTTCTTCAGTTTCCCCTTGCCCTTGGCAATGCCGTCTTCCACGTCCTTTATCAAGCTCGGCAGCTGAGCGATGATCTGATCCTTGAGCACATTGCTCAGCCGGGCCTTGAGCGCCGTCGCGCCCACCGTGGCCGGGTCCAGCGTTGCCCAGATGCCCTGGCCGAAGAAGGCCGTCTCGGCCTCGTCTCGTTCCTGCAATGTGGCCTTGGCCGTCACCATCTTGTAGTCGCGGTTCTTGAGGACGTGCCAGCCCAGAAGAAGCGGCACGTCCTCGTTCTGCGCCAACTTGATATACGCCAGCTGGCTTTCCGATCCGTCGTCCAACGTGTCTGGCTTGGTGATGAGCCCCAGCGTTCGACAACCCTGGGGATCAAACTTGCGCGCCAGCCGCGTCACCTTTTGCAACGCGAAATCACTCTTGGCGGACACGACGGCCAGGATGATGCTCCGCGGCTGCTTCATGTACCCGAGCACCATCTCCGCAACAGTCTCCGAGTCTTGGTCCGACTGAGTGCTGTTGCCGGCCTGGAAAAGACCTGGAAGATCGACCATGGTGAGATGAGGCTGCTGGGGACCCGAGACCTCAACGCGTAGTATGTCATCACTAAACGTCTTGAGCTTCGCGGTGATGCCCATTGCCTCCTTGGCCAGTTCGATGACGTTGCCGAGGTCCAGCTGACCTTCTTCAAGCTTGGGAGCAAACCTTTCCAGCTTCTCCTTCCGGCTTGAGGGGCACCCCTTCCCGGGAATGATGGACACCTTGATCTCCGTGCATGGCGATCGCCGAAGGGACAGCTCCGTGGCAAATCGAGTACACAAGTTGTCTTTGGTAGGAAACGATATGCCTGAAATGGCTTCCAAAACAGAGCTTTTGCCGGCCGACTGATCGCCCGTGACGACGATTTCCGGAAGCGCTACATGGCGACTGATACCCTGCGCATGCAGTCTGTCAATCGTGTCGAGGAGGCTCTTGTGTTCACTCGATTGCATGTCCGTGGCAGCTTCCATGCTGAAACCCGAAACCTGTAATTGGGTGGCAAAGGCGTAGACAAAAAAACAGAGGTGAAGGTGCTTCGCGTTTTCGGTCACCAAAAGACAGATTGAGGCTATCACAACTTATAGGGAAGTGATGTTGACGAAAAGACCGGTAGGTCCTATCGAATCATGAGGAGATGCAAGAAGTAGAAGAAAGATGTGAAGCAGGCCTCCGCGCAGTGAGTTTATGTATTCTTATCAGACTGAGCTGCCAGGTGATGACCAGTGACAACGGCCGGCCGATGCTCACATGAGGCCGTTGCCGGCTGCAATCGCTGTTTGAGTCAAGTGAGGGTGACGAGATGCTGAGAACCAGCCTTCGGCGCTTAGTCGCCAGTAGATAGTCACCAGTCACAGGGGGAAAGAAGGTCTCGGGTGCCATCTCCGGGTTCAACTTGGGTCATTCAGCTCCAACCTTTGCTCCAAAGTTTCCCCCATCACCGATACCTCTCCCAACTACCCAGCCATCGCCAACTTTGGGAAACTTGGCTAATCTTGTCCAAAACGCCTCTCACCCTCCCATCCGGATCGTTGTATTTGTGTCCCACAAACTCTACAAAGAATATGTACTGAAACGGTGCTTTCAAGCTAGGGCGACTATTGATGCTCGTCATATTGAGGCTAAACCCCTTGAAGCAGCCCAAAACGTCGGCCAGAGCACCGGGAGCCGTATGCGGCACAGTAAAGGACACGAGCGATTTGCCCCCCGACTTGACAATCGCTCGCCTTTGCAAATCCCAATCCCTGGGAATAGCCGGGTTGGTGCCAATGATGAGAAAGCGCGTCGTGTTGTCTTCCCGATCCTCGATATTCTTTCCCAGTAGATCCAGGCCGTACAGGCTCGACGCCAGGTGATTGGATATAGCAGCCCACGTGCCCGTCTCATCGCAACTCACAATCTCGGCAGCCCGGCTCGTAGACGAGACTTCGAATATCTCGACGCCTTTGAGATAGGTAGAGATGAAGGCATTGCACTGACCAAATGCCTGAGGATGTGAGTACAGTCTCTGGATGTGGCCAAGACTGCAGAGCGGTGCCGTCTTGGGTTTCAGCGGACTCGGGTGTGTCGCCGTTGGCGTGCAGTTTCCTGAGCTCTCGACGGGCTCGTCCACTTTTTCGCCGCAGTCTCTCCGTCCAAGGAGACAGTGATGGACGTCGACGAAAATCTCCCCGTCGACGGTAATGTCCTTGTACCGGTCATCGCGGTCGGCGAGATTGTCCAAGGTGAAGACTACGGATCCGTTGGTGGAATTCTCAAACGGTACGATGCCGGCGGTGGTCCGACGATCCTGAGTCTCGTCAAAGACGTCTATGCTCCACGTTAGAGTGGTGGCTCACCCTGCTGTTGCTCCCCCAAAAACGAGGCCCAAAGACTGCTCCCCATTCTCCTGGGATAAAAGGATGGCATCTACAAACCATCTATGGTGGCAACCGGCCGCAACTCCCACTTCTCCTCAGAAAACACCTGCCGAACAGCCTGTGGTGACAAGTGTTAGCACGGACACGCTATTGCATGGCATCCTATAGGAAGCGGGATTCAAAATTCGGATTCCAAAAAAAAAAGAAGAAAAAAAAAAAAAAGTTACTCACCTGATGCGAATATGAGGCAATGGGCCCAAGAAAACTCACCGATGGCTTGGAACAGGATGTCATGATGCTCTCCCAATGCCAAGCAATGCGCCGCGTCCCGAAGACTTGTCCCTGGCAGGCTCTCGGCTCCCACCGGTTTGTCCAGTTTTGGTATCCGAGAGGGCTAGATAGAGCGTTGTCCTTGAAACGGCTTTCCCCAGCTGCAGCAACGAAAGGTGGTTTCCGCCCACCCAAAAACCGACTCGGCAGTCAATCGGATCCAATCTTACGATTATTCCCAGGTTTCGCGTCCTTTTTCGGCGGTCGAGACACGTCCGGAAACAAGCCAAGACGGATTAAACTGGAGGTGAGAAGAAATCATGTGTGTACAGGTGCATGACTATGCGGCAAAAGTGAGCGATCCCAACCATCATCGTGGAAGGATCTGGTAGACGGCTAGCAAGGCTCCTGCCGAAGTCGGATCAGAACCGTTAGCACGGTACGTAAACAGCGCACGGGGCAGAGCCAAAGAAGAGTTCCGGGAAGGTGTTTTTGGTGGGGCACGTGCGCATGCATCGAAACATTCCTCGGAATCAATCGGCCCACACACGAACAGGCGGCGATTCGATACGTCGTGAGACTCGTGACAGCAAACAGCCCATCTGACCATGGCCAGCTTTTGCCAGGCGAAACATGTCCGGATTTACCGTATTGAGAAACGGTCCTTTTTTTTCTTTTCTTTCTTTCTTTCTTTCTTTCTTTGATTTAATTTAATTTTTTTTTCATTCTTCTCCTCACGCGGCGTCACATTTGCATCGCCGAGATCCAAAAGAGATGTCGAAGAAACAAACTTGGCCCTCGGTGGTGCATGGAGAATGTGTGGTGGTCCGAGGTGCCTACTACGCACGACAGGCAGGCACATCAATCATATCACGTCTCATATCTGGTATCAATATCTGTCTCCAACTGAGTAAAATCAGACCGCATCCATCGCAGAGAGAAGAACCTTTCCATCCCTCCCGCTGCCAGACATGCCAAGCACTCCGCGTTCAAAGCCTTTGCCTTGGGTCGTCGGATGCCGCTCCCCGAACGATGTTGTCACACTGACACTGCCTTGAACATGAACCTCTCGATGCTCCGTGTGTTTGCATTGAACAAGCAGATACTGCAAGGGAAAGAGAAGGAAAAAAATGGGGGACCGGCCGCCTCCGCAGGCAAAAGAGCGACACCGACATCAGACCCAGCAGCAGCCTTGCCATTACCAAGAAGACGTCGATCGGGGCTTTTGCTAGTTTAAGTTTTTTTTTTTTTTTTTTTTTTTTTTAGTTTTGGTCGCAGGTGACGCAGAACGAACCGACCACATGATGCGATGGCACCTTGACGGCCTCAACACTTCACCACTTGAGCACAAGCTGCCGGGAGCCTACAGCTCTGGCCAGTTGTGGCTGGCTTGACCGCGACAACGGACAAGTGATTGATTGTCATTGGGCTGCGTTCCATTTGTCTGGTTTTCCACAGCCGGCTCATCTCTTTCGTTTGTATCGTCATCCATCTGTCCATCGTCCGTTTGCCGTTGCCGGAGACACGTTTCCGTCTCGGAAAAATGCAAACAAGCAACGACCGAGAGGGATGATGATCCTGGCCGGCCGGCTGCCCTTCGCAAAAGGCACGCACAGAAGAGCAAAATAACAAACGCCACCGAGCGACCTTCTGCGGAAGAGCACCGGATCCGGCCGGTCCGGGTATGGAAACTAAATCGTGCTGCCGGTGGGACGCGGATGTTTTGGTTTCTCCCTGAAACACGAGCGCCAAGCACCAGCGGACAGTGCGGCGCAAGGATCCAACACGCTCTGAGGAGGTCCACGGTGTCTACCATGTCGATCACTCCCCGTACACCCCATTCTTTTATTTGGCCCGATGACACTATCATCTTCCCTGGACCCTGATGGGATTCGAGGCATCGGGCTTGGGGGTTGGAGTCGTAAAAACAGATTGCCGAGGACATGTCCCCACCGTCCCCTTGTGGTCATTCCATACGACGAGCGAGACCAGAAAAGACTCTTGGGACCCAGATGCATTGGTTGCCAAAATATGTAAACATGTTGGTGGTTCGACGGGCGAGTGTTTCATGTACGTCACGAGGCAAGCACATGACATCATGCCGCGGATGGTGAGTGCTATTCTCGCATGAATCGATAGGCATGATGTATACTGGGCAACCATGAACAGAGGCGCCTCTTGTCTGAAAATCCACGAGCGAATAATGTGTCTTACCGCCCTTTTCACAAATCCATGTGCGTCACGAGCCACACAACCCAGTTAGGTAGTTTGCGGAGGAACAAAGAGACAAGCGAGACGCGTGAATTTATCACATGTTTGCGGGTAGGTTTCAGAGCCCGGCGGTTCGGTGTAAATGTATGGACGTATATTTTTCCTCTTTTTTCCCCCTCGCAGTGGGAAAGTAGATATGCACAGTCAGACGAGGCTACTCCTGTGAGACTGACGGTAAAGGGAGAAAAGGCCCATTGAACATCAACGGTTACGTTACAGTAGGCAGGTAGGTAAGCCATGTGGATTCGCGGCGCTTTTGTGACAATACCGACAGGAGGGACATTGTCTTTTTTACATCTTTTTGCCAAGTCGAATGCGGTTTTTCAGGATTTATTCTTGACATAATGTCTTTTTTTTTTTTTTTTTTTTTTGGCCTATTTCTCCACCTTTTCCCGAGCCGGCACTTGCTTATTCTCTCTTTCTTATAGGTACTATGCTCTGTCTGTCTGTCTGTCACCCGTCTCACGAAATAACTAGGCACACACACTATGTACTGTACACATGTACAGTACGCATATTCAAAATTCCCAGTCACAGAGTTGACACAAGTTCGCAGCTTCGCCACATTGACCTATCAAGACTACTCAAGCCAAAGTAATCGACCAACTCGCGCCCCCGTCGTACGCGCATCAGCAAGTGCTGGACTCGGAGCTTGGTCTCCCCGCAACCCAGCTGTTGATACAGGCTGAACGCGCCATGGCTAGAATTCAATCACTGCTTGACTGAGTGGTGTGAGGATGGCACAGATCCTGCACATTGCGCATCCTCGGCCTTGTCTTACCGGTCATTTGTCATATCCCAACCACACAGAAAGTCGGTCCAGCATTGGGCCCTTTTGTGGCACATGTCGCATGACTGACTTATCTACATCCCGGGAATTCGGTATGCAGGATTTCTTGCAGCTGCCCATCAAGTCGTCATGTTCGGCCTTCCACTGCTGTTGACTGCATTTGAAAGTGCCTCGTGAGATGTTTGGAGCCCTCGGCCACCTCGGCAGGCGCGGGAGCCGCGTAGGAGGCGACGGTGAGTGCGGAAAGCACGGAGACCTGGAGTCGCTGGTTGTTCATCTGTGTGAAAGGGGAGCAAACAAGCGACGGCCCTTCCGGTTGTGTGCTGGAAAACAAAAACCAGGGGCACCATGAACTTACAAGATGATGATTGTATGTAATGCAGATGGAGCATATGCTAGGACAAAGCTCGTTGTTCTTTGATAATGGGTGTTTTCCTTGAACAAGAGAATGGAGTGTTGGTTCTGACGGATGAGCAATGGCAAGTATGCCAAGCCGTGCCATCTTCATACCTGGGAAGCCAGTATCCTGCGCGGCAGTGGCCGTCCTGTTTTCCGCAGTCGTCACCATTGACAGAAGCGTTGCTGATCAGAGCGGCATAAAGGCCTTCTAGAACCTGCTCAGGCGGGACGACTATTTCAGTCCAACCCCTGAGACGTTTTATGACTTGGTCCACGGCCGCGTCCATGCCGACGGCATCTTTAGCCAGTGGCCAGGCCACTGGCCAGTCGGATAGGCCATTAGCGCTGATCACTGCCTAACAGAGCCTCTTTGCAAAACACAACTCGCGAGGTCGACTGCATACATCTCTGTATGCGGATACGGCCGTCCTGGGACCGGGTCGGTCAGACGAGGCGGCCGGCTTTTTGAGTCTAAACGCCGCGTACAGGCGCCGGTGACGCCGACGGAGCCCCTGACATCAAGAGTGAGTCGGATCCCTTGCCGATAAAATACACATCTTTCCGCGACACAATTGACAAGGCTGACGGCGTGCTCTAGTCCTTCGGCTCCCCGAATTGATCAGCATCATGGAGGCGGGCAAAGCGTCTGATGGTATTAGGCAAATGATTGATTGATCTCCCGCGCTGTATCCCTCCGGGGAATCCTCCGGGGGCCCCGCCGAGGGCCGCCGCCGCTGGGATGTTTGACGAAGCTGGGACATTGATGAAGTCGTCCCCCTTGGGTATCGTAAGAGGAAAATGCATATACAGCTGCTGAGCTAAGGGAATGCATATTGCAGTGCATCATGTAGGATTTTTTCCCCAGCTGACTAATCAGGATCGATCAGCGGAAAGTCTCCACAAAACGGCGTCACTTCGATACTTGGTAGATGACAGATGCAAAGCGGGAAGCTGCGCTTCACTTGCTTGCCTGCTCTCGTGCACCATTTTCGCTCCAGCAATCATCTAAATGTGAAGGGGACCCTTGCCTGTTTTGGCTAGATCCAGGGGTATATTCGTTTTTCTCCACTGGGGAAGTTGCGCGCCCCATCAGGGTGTCCTCAACAACGTGGACCAAGCGAAAGCCGAAACCCATCTGGTCGCTCGCTCTCTCCACACACGACTAGCCGATTTGATTGAAAGCTAAGAAATGCAATGAAACTTGAAAAAAAAAATAAGAAGAAGAAAAAGAACCTGCCACGTCGCCAGAAGCCAAAGCCAAGAAAGAAAGCCCGACTCGAAATGGACGCATTTTACTGTTGAAATGAGAAACTGGACATGGCGGCATGAATACAAGACGGGTTGATAGCAAAGATGAGGACTTTGAAAAGAGCCATCAACCAGGGGCAGGGGTAGGGAGGGGTAGGGAGGGGTAGGGGTGGCCACGTCACGGGTCGAATTTGGCAAAAGCCGCCGTGGGAAAACCCCTCGGGGTCGTGATGCCATCAGGAATTGTGCAACATTGCATGTGCAGCGAGGGTATAGGTGACGGAACAATGCATGGCTCTTTGCCAAACCAAGGCACTTTATTTTTCCCGTCGGTTTTTTATTTTTTTATTTTATTTTTTTATTTTATTATTTTATTTTATTATTTTATTATTATTATTATTATTTTATTTTATTATTTTTTTTTCTTTCATGCCTGGTATCATGATGGTAGTGCCCCTGCTCCGCCATTCCATCAGCACTGTACAGCCAGCACGCTGCTTGCTCGCTCTGCTGCCAATGAGCAACGGGCGAAGAAGCATCATGTTCCCTGTTTGGTGTAGCACTGGTGGGCATGTTGTATTCGCAGTCTTCCAGCAGGCGTCATCTGATAATACGCCCGGGGAGAAAAGACCATGTTGCGACAAGGATTTTCCCCCCATCATCCCACCATGTCACTTGCTCCGTCTTGTGTTACGTCCGCCTTGTTCGGAACACCTTTGGGGAATGGGAAAGCCGTCGAGGGGGCTGACGGAGGGAGGAGGTTGTTCATGCATCTTAGATACATACCGGACAAGCGCACAGCATCCTAGCTAGGCTGTATTGTAAAAAATCAGCACTGCTGTATGGGAGAAAGTTGGCTGATGCAGACGGTAGACAAGAGTCTTGTGTGAAAGAGTATCACGTACGATACCATGCCACGGCGGTTGCATTTTACACCATGAAGCGTTTGGATATGGTGATGCCGAGCCACAATGGTTTTCCTTTTTTTTTTTTTTTTTTTTTTGTCCCCTCTCTTTTTCTTCTGTTTCTTCTCTTCCCCAAACCAGAAGCCATATCCCAGCGGCTTGTCTGATGCGGACGGTTTCGATCAAGACTGACGTACATATAAATGTACATGCGGTGAAGCATGACTATAGCCACGACAACAATGATATTATCCAGGCGGCCCTCCTCGGATGCCGCACCCGGATGTGGGCAAGGCATTCAGGGACCTCCTCCTTCCTCCCCTACCCAGCAACCTGCATGGTGAGAGGCCTTTACGCGTCTTCCCTCTGAGCGCTGGAAGGATCAAAAGCCGCACAGTGTCTTACTTGGGTGGTCCCATTTTCTCGTCATGATGCCTGGCTTGCTCGGATGGCGGATAAGGCCTGCTGCGGCCGCCCTTTTTCCTCTCTCCTCGATAGGTTCCAGACGGACAGACAGGGTGCCCGCCCGAAGCTCGGACAGAGGGGCAGACAAACGGGCAGCGACGGACGAGATGGAAACAAAGGAAAGGAAGGGAAGGGGAGAAAAAAAAAAAAAAAAAAAAAAAGAAAGAAGAAGAAGAAGAAGAAGCGGCCAGTGACGGCATTCCCTTTGTCCGCAGGTGGCACCAGGACATGGGGGAATCAAACAGGCGGTCGCCCGTTCGCGAGGGCCATGATGGGGGGCAACGGCAAGAAGCTTGTTTCAAACCTTTTTGCACCAGCTCCTTTCGAGACGGCCGGCCAGAGAGTGAAACGGCTGAGCCGCAGCCACTCGACCAGTGACGGGCAGCCGCCAGGGGCCTGGGCCGAAACTGCACGCCCCGCGTGCCCCGAGTGCCCAGAGAGAGTGCCCCGCGTGCCCAGAGAGAGTGCCCCGAGTGCCCAGCCCAATGTCCGGTGTTGCAACCCGCAGGCTGACAGTGTCAACTGGTGGCTGAGGCAACTCTGGTTGGACAATGGCTGCAGGAACAGGGCAGCAGGGCGGGGCCGCAGCCCCTTCCAGTTGCCTTCTGGTCCCCGCCTGTGTGTGCGCCCAGACGCCAGCTTTGCCAGCCTGTGCTCCTGCGCGGCGCTCGCTGACTGGACTTGGGGCCTCCTCCCGCCGGAACACACCCCTGTCGGGGGGCTCTCGTTGGGCTCGTCTTGCTCGTCTTGCTCGTCTTGCTCGTCTTGCTCGTCTTACCTTGTTGGACCAGACACCGGCAAGGTTGCACTCTCCACTCTCGTGTTGGGGCCTGTGAATTGTGTCAGATGTACTTGTCCTCGCTCGTACGGTGCGTGTGTACATGCTTGCAGCCTGCACCTGCACCTGCACCTGCACTGGACCCGTCCCCCCGCTGCGACGGAAGGAACGGTCGACAGACCTGGCGTCCGTCCCTCCTCTGGCGTCACCCGCAACCCGTCGACGTTTCCAATCCACCGTCATGTCCATCCATCCATATTAATTCACCCGCGGCGCCCCTCCCTCGCCTGACCCTGACGACGCATGCTTCTTGTCGATTCCTGCCGGCGACACGTCTCATCGTCGACTCTGCGTCGCGGACTCGCAGCCTCGCGCGCCGACTTGCCGTTCCTGGCAAGAACTGAGTACCGCGCCGCCTTTGATCCCCCACGTTTTGTTTTAATCTGTTGATGCCCTTTCACCCTCGGCCTCTTTCCATCGCCTGCACCGTGTTTTCCTCTGCCGTCCATCCTCGGACTCCCTCTCACTCCCTCTCACTCTCACCCGTAACAACCAAGTCCCGCACAACACCACCACCCCCTCTCCCGCGTGAAAAAGAAATTCGCATCACAATACTCGCCCACAGCACACCATGGCCATGCTTTCGTCAAAATCGCCGTTTCCGGCGGCGCTTAATACACCGTCCAACCCTTCGCCCAGCACAAGCCTTTCTTCTGCGCTGCCGACGTCGAGAAGGGTGCCGGCCATGCCCAGCACCACCCAGAGCTACGCCAGTCCCACCGAGTCGGAATTTTCAGAAGGCGACGGGCCTGGTTCCGTCAAGAACTGGGACGAAGATCGAGTGTGCGACTATCTTCGGAGCGTCAAGTGCGGTGACTATGAAAAGATCTTTCGCAAGAATCATATCAATGGCGAGAATCTTTTGGAGATGGACAAGGAGGTGTTGAAGGAGATGGGCATCGACAAGGTGGGCGATCGGGTACGCCTGTTCTTGTGCATCAAGAAGTTGCGGACCAAGACCTTTGCCAACCAGAAAAAACGCAACAGGGTGAGTGAGGAGTGAAGGCTCCTCTGGGTGACCTTGTCCACTCTCTGTCACCTGCCAGGCAACTGACCGTATTGTACAGGATTCATTTGCTGGCCTGGACACCTACTCCTCTCTTTCACAATCGAGCACGCTACTGTCACAGCCTCTCAATATACCACGGTCCACACCCACAACCTCTGCAAATCGTCGATACTCGCGACAGATGGACGTTCCTGCTCCTCTGGAAACTGGTGAGCGCTCATTTGCCTTTTTTCTTTCCCTGTCTGCTCCACCATTCTCACACACACAAACACAACAAAAAGGGCAGCATCGGCTGACATGAACCCTTCTTTTCCGTCTCTAGCACGTCAAGCTCGATTCTCTGCCGGCGTAGGTTACGTGAGCAGCGTTGGCCAAAGTCAACCATCGAGACCCCAAGGTCCATCTTCGGATCGCCCCACAAGCCGGCTCGCCAGTTCTCACACAAGAAATACATCGAGCATGGACGGCTCACTCATGGCCACATTGCCGCAAGGCCAGGACATTATCCGAGTCATCTCCACTGGAGGAGTCACCAAGGTGGTCAAGATTGCCGATTGCAACACGTGTGAGGATGTCATGCGAGTGACGCTCCGGAAATTCGCCCTTCGCGAAGACCACGAGAGAAATTACTGTTTTTGGGTTCTGGCGGGCATTGACCCTGACCCTGCTCAGTGCAGACGGTTGGGCGACACGGAGCTATGGCGCATCATCAAAGACCAAAGGCGGCCTGAACGCAATCGTCTTATACTGCGACGGGTACCCGCCGGAGAGCCTGGCGAATCCGAGCTGCAGCGGGCAGCGGCAATCGCCATGGAGGAGGAGCAGCAGAAGCACACGAGGGCTTTGGAATCGGCCGACAAGCGGAACCAGATCAAGGTACAGAAGGTCTTGGGGGAGAACTGGGACGACAAACTGCAACAACCACTCTCGCCCGTCCTCTTCCAGCAGAGAGAACGGACGGGGGTGGAGTTGTATAGAGACCAGGACCGAACCCCATCGGCCGAAACCCGGGGGACGGGGGCCCAGCGACAGAACCTTCGTCAGTTTGGCGGTCTTCGACCCCCTAGCGAGTTGATTGCGTCTGACCTGACGTCGTATTTCCCTGATCACCGGCGAGAGGATATTGACCGCACGGCGCGTCTCTCCATGAGGCGTTCCACGCGCCTGAGCAAAGTCAATAGCCGACTCAGTGTGGCCAGCACCATCAGTCTCGCGTCGAGCATCCAAGACGCTCCGCCCATTCCCACCATTGCCGACTCATGGCTGAGCGGTGCGTCGCATATTGCCAAGGTCCGTTCGCACGACTTGCAGGGCCGGAGCCCGCCGGCGCTGTACAATCGGGATTCGATCACTTCTTCCGCGCTGGGCACTCTCCGAGAAGAATCATCGGCGGAGCCCGACCGAAAGTCGTACATCTCGTTTACCACGGAGAGTGGCGATGACCCAACGCCCGTCGACGCCGCCTCGGTCAGCATCACGGACCCCGACGGCAACACGACAAGCACAAGCTACTTTGACGGCGAGGGCTCGACAGGATCGGGTTCTCTGAACGAGATCCGACAAGCTCTCACGAATGACGGAGGCGAGGTGGACGAGGAGCTGGAAAGCTTCCTGGCGGGCGAGTCCTGGGATGACAACAAGTGGATGAAGGGGGCGCTGATCGGCAAGGGGTCCTTTGGATCCGTCTATTTGGCGCTGCACGCCGTGACGGGCGAGCTTCTTGCCGTCAAGCAGGTGCAGACTCCGGCGCCAGGTGCCACGGGACAGAGCGAGACGCGCAAGCGAGGCATGATTGAGGCCCTGAAGCGTGAGATGGGCCTGCTTCGGGACCTGCGACACCCCAACATTGTGCAGTATCTCGGCTGCAGCTCCTGCGCCGACTACCTCAACATTTTTCTCGAATACGTCCCCGGTGGCTCGGTGCAGACGATGCTGAACTCGTACGGGGCGTTGCCGGAGCCGCTTGTTCGCAGCTTTGTGCGACAGATCTTGATGGGGCTCTCGTACCTGCACGGGCGTGAGATTATCCACCGAGACATCAAGGGCGCCAACATTCTGGTGGACAACAAGGGCACCATCAAGATTTCCGATTTTGGCATCTCCAAGAAGCTGGAGCAGTCCAACATACTGGGCAACGCCAAGAACAATAGGCATCGGCCGTCGCTGCAGGGGTCCGTGTTCTGGATGGCGCCCGAGGTTGTCAAGCAGACGCAGTACACTCTCAAGGCGGACATTTGGTCTCTGGGCTGTCTGGTGGTTGAGATGATGACTGGCAACCATCCATTCCCGGACTGCAGCCAGCTGCAGGCCATTTTCAAGATTGGCGGGGGCACGGCATCGCCGACGATTCCCGAGCACGCGAGCGAGGAGGCGAAGCGCTTTCTGCGGCAGGCGTTTGAGCTCAACCATGATTTGCGACCTAGTGCCGATGAGCTGATGCTGAGTCCGTTTTTGTCTCACATGACGTGATGCGAGCATTTCATCATGTATGGTTTATGATGTCTTTTTTTTTTGGTCTTTTTTTGTCTTTTTTTGTCTTTTTTTGTCTTTTTTTGTCTTTTTTTGTCTTTTTTTTTTTTTCTATCTTCTTCACTTTTTTTTTTTTTCCCCTATCAAGCCGTTCTATTACCCGGAGCATAAATCATGGTTGGGCGGGTACCCGACGCACAACACACTGCTGGACGGGACGCGGATAAAAGTTGTGAGGAGCAGAGAGCGGAGCAGAGCAAGGAAGGACCAAGGAGGCATGAAGAGAGGCTAGGTGGTGGAGGGAGGGACGCATGATGTAAAGTGTACTAATAGGATGAAGTAGTTGATGAATGATGAATGCTATGTACCTGGATACTTGGGTGGTGCGCATGATGTGAATCTTCTGGCCGGCTCGGGCATCAGACTTGGGTTTATATGCGTGGCCACCTGAGGTGATGTGTCCAAGACTGACCATTATTATAATGCCGCCCCTCGACGACGTCACAACGGACAGTCATGCACGTTGGCTTGCCACGCCAGCCGCGCATACGGCAGGAGGATATCCTGCGACGAAAAAGTGCTGTTGATGTAGGGGTGCACCACATCAGCCGTGTATCCCTTTCCGAGGCTCTGCAGGATGCGCTTCTCGATGCTGCGGCGGGGGGAAAGGAGGTCAGCTGTCGTGTTTGCTTGCTCAACGCGGATGGATGCGTCGTGGCAGAGAAGAGGAAAAAGGGGCAGGGAGCGGAAATACAAGTCAAAAAAGACGAGGTCGACGGCCTCGTCATCGTGTAAAAGAGATGCTCTGAACAGCGCTCGAGAGGATCCTCCCCGGGGACCTTGTTGAGCGTCCCTCGGGCGCCATCTGTCCCGAGCCGGGCCCGGCTGACCAAGGCCGGTCGTCTGAATGATTCCATCCTGTCCGTCTTGTATGCGCTCGCCGAGCCTCGCGGCGGCATCCTCCGCCAGCGGATAGGATGGGTGATGGCGATGACGAGATGAAGCCATCTGCGCCATGCGCTTGTGCGACAGCCACATCATCCGTGACGGTCAGCGTCATCCATCTTGATGATGCAAGATGAGCCACGATGGTGTGTGTGTGGTGTTCAGACACGGACGGCCCAATGCAGCTAGCCTCGACCCCACCCAAACCCCGCCATCCATCCAACCACGGGCCGTCCCTTGTTGCACCGCACCCGGCTCCGCACCCGGCTGCTCGCCCGGGACAAGACTCCTTTCCCAAACATGCCCTCGCCTCACCCACCCGCTCGCTCATTGCTCGTCAACGTCGGTCAGTGCCCTCGCTCTCGCTCCCATCGCTAGACAACAGCCTCCGCTGCAACATGATGGAGTCCCTCTCTCACCCATACCACCCCCCGACGGCCTCGATCCCATCCTACCAACCCAATGAGTCCTCCCTGCTTCGCCTCCTCGTCACCTTTGCCGCAATGACCGGTCTCGTCACCGGCTCGGCATATTGGCAAACGACGCGGAGCAGCATCATCCTGCGACCACTGGACAAGTTTGCCGTGGTGTGGTTTGCACTATGTTTGTTTCTACCCTTTTCCCTGCTTCTCTCCTTGACGAGATGTCGTCCCTTTTTTTTTTCTTCAGTCTGCTGACCATTTTCTTTTTCTTTTTCTTTATTTTTTTTTTTTCGTTTCCTCCTTTCCTTTGCCTTTCTTTTCTTGTTTTATAACAAAGGCGGGTTCTTGCACATTTTTTTTGAAGGTACGCTTTCATGGTCCCATGTACCCCCCCTACAGTCAGGGGCTCCCCCCCCCCCCCCCCCAAAAAAAAAAAAAACTGTGCCTGCTTCTTCTTGCCCACTCTCCATTTCTTTCTTTCTTTCTTTTATTTCATGGCTGAATGCGTGCTTCAACGTAGGATACTTTCTGTACCACCGCAACGCCATCCCCCAGCAGCAGACTCTCTTCGCGCAGCTCTGGAAAGAATACGCGCTTTCGGATTCGCGCTATCTGACCCTGGATGTGTTTACCGTCTGCGTCGAGTTCATCACCGTGGTACGTCGAGTCTCCCTCCTCCTTCTCCGAGGCACGAGATTTCCTCACGCAAGAACAAGGCCTGGAGCACCACAGCATCAGCACCGTGACATGTTTGTCGAGCTCAGAAGACAGACGTTGATTTTTTATTTTTTTTTCTCTCTTCTTCTTCTTCGTCCCAGTCCGTGTTCGGGCCCCTCAGCTGTCTCACCTCCCTGGCCATTCTGTCCGGCTGGCCCACCCGGCACACGACGCAGGTCATCGTCTGCACGGCGCATCTCTATGGCGTCGCCCTCTACTACGGGACCAACTGGGGGGCGTCCTCGGCCTCGGGCGCGTCGTACAGCCGTCCCGAGGCGCGGTACTACTGGGTGTATTATGTTGCCATGAACGCTCCGTGGGTGATTGTGCCGTCGGGTGAGCCTCTCCTCCTTCCTCATCCCACATGTGCATGACAGATGTGCGGCCATCATGTGCAAGACTGACACCAGCCATGCGCAGCGCTCCTGTACGACAGCCACAGACAGACGGCCGCGGCGTTCCGCGCGCTTGACGCCCAGGAGTCGAGGCGCAAAACACGATGAACATTTAGATGATCGGACAGGGTGGTTCAGACCGACTGTTCAGGAACAAGAGAGGAAAGCCACTACATGATTCACCCTAAAAAAAAAAGAAAAAAAAGAAAAAAAAAAAAGCCCTAGTCATCCACCCACCCGCTACGTAGTCTTCATGCTATCCCAAGCCCGGCCGGCACCTACACCGTGACGTGCGTGGACGGACTTGAGCGTCCACCGCGTGATTGCCTTGTCTGACCCCAATGCGCAGGGACTGCTGCACCGGTAGTCGGTATGCCGAATCTTGTCCGGGTCTTGACCACATCGTACCTTTTGTTCTTTTCCCGTGTCGGCTCCTCGCACGATGGAGACATACAGCTGCGGCTGAGAGAGACGAACCCCATCCTGCCGGTGCGCGCGCACGAAGCGGAAAAGGAAAGACGTGCTTTGGAAACCCTGCCCCTTGTGCAGAATCATCTTCTCTCCATGGTGCATTTCCCAAGGCAGCGTTGCCTGTCCAACGTATACAGGTAGGCCCGTTGCCTACATCTCCATAGGCACACGCCGTGCCCGACGTTGGCAAGTTGGGAAGAAGGGACAAGTACGCGGTGCTTTGTACCATCTGAAGGGGGCTCTTGCGCTCCTCGGCGCAGCCTAAGCGGTGGCTCCGGAACAGGAGAAGTGCAAGCTGGGAAGAGATCAAGTTCCAGCAGCATCGTTCGCCGGGCCTCCCATGTCCGAGGGAGCCATTCTGCAGGGACGGAGCTCGCCGAGCCGACCACCACCAAGACCACTGACGATCTGGTTGGGGCACGAGGCCCTGTTTTGACGGCCCAAGACAACACCCAGAAAGACGTGGTATGTATATACCTGACTTGGCCATCGATGAGCGCGACCGTTGGCACGGGACTCGGTAGTCAGTTGAATATAGGGAAAACATGCGATGATGATGATGATGAATTATACTCACCTTGTGAGGAAAGGCACGCAGAAAAGCGCTTACATCACCCGATCAACGCAAAATGCGTCATTTTTGATGGGCAAAAAGGCCTGTGCATGGATGAAGATGAAAAAATAAAATAAACATAAAAATACGAGCCAGAGCATCCTGCTATATACTCGATTCGTCTGTAACATCACCTCATACCCGCCCCCTCTGCTTATCGGATCGATTCCTCCTCGTCCTTGCCGCGTCGCAGCATCCATCCGGAGCGCTCGACGCCGACGCCGTCTTTTGGGCCGTGATGCCAAGGCCGAATGACCTGCCAAGGTGCAAGGCTTGTTTTCGCCCGTGGCCGACGGCCGGCCTCGACGACGGAATCACGCGGGAGAGACGATGCCAGAGGCGGAAATCACCCCTGGCCGGAAATCCACAGGGCGTCTGGTCCGAGTCTCTCGCGTCACGCCTTTCGCAGGGCCCCAATCAGGACGGTGAAGAAGCGCGCAGGAGCGGTTGGGCCGGCTGGTCATTTCGCACGGCTGACGCAAGCCCTCGACCCGGTAGGTCCCAGCCGCTTCTACCCGCTCGACTACCAAACGACGCCGTCGACTCATCCACCTCCCGAGCGTGGTCTGCACGAGCTTCTCGAGCCGGCCAGCACGCCAGTCGCGAAGTGGGCGTGCTACCAAGGCAGCCAGGCTTCCGGAACCGGCCCCGGGCTTCGAATTGGTTCCCTATAATGGCGACTGTCAAGATCGACGGACCATGGGTTGGTCAAGGGTTCCTTCCTCCCAGAGGTCATGCTGGCAAACCAAACTCCGGACGGCGACGGAACCGTCAACCATATTGGCATCACCAACGTGGTCAATGGCCGGCCAGCCCCCAATCACCCTTTACCACACAACGCTTCCGCAATCCGACGGCCACTGTCGTCCCCCACATGGCCTGCTTCCACCCGATCCCGTCCGGGAACGACACGGTTACCTCCAACCCCGGTACAGACGACGGTGTCACGATGTGGCTCGGACGGAACCCTGCATCGTATTCACCCAAAAAGACTCCAAGACCGGAAGAAAACTCCCTCGCAGCCAACCAGATTGATGCCCATCTCCCCATGTTTCTCCTTCCTGTCAATCTCGTCGCCGTTGGCCGTCTCCTTCTCACCACGCGACACGCGCCTCCGTTGATAAAGCGAGCATCTGACCAGGCAGTCAAAAGGGGGGGGGGGGTGCCCATCTCCATAAGATGTAGAGGCCAACTGCTACGAAAAACCCCCCACGCACATAAATAAACACACACGCACCATGACGCACATCGCAGACGGCCGGACGGCCGGACGAAACGCGCTCCCGAAATCGTAAAAAAAACCCATCCTTCATCTCATTCATGCCTCTCACCTCACGCCTCTCGTCTCCTCTTCCCTCGCCATCAACCCTACGGTTGAAAATAAACCAAGACAAAACAAAATAATAAACAACGTTCTCGCCAGATACCTCGGAAAGAAAGAAAAAGACAAACTGATGATGACCTTCCACTTCCCCACCCAGGCCCATACGTAAAAACCGTACCGAGCATGAAACCAGAGCCCGCAAAACACAACGCAACGCAACACCAACATGCAATACACAAATCCTCATCCTCGACACATCTTCTTATTCTTTTTATTTTCTTGCCCCCCCCCCCCCACTCCATCTACATCCATTAAAATACAAACAACACCTCACACACTACACCTCCTCCCGCAACCTCTCCAACCGCGCCGTCACAGCCTCAACCAACGCACTCTCCCTCGCAATCGACCCCTGAACCATCTGCATCTTCGACCGCCGGACATCAGACGGGATCCTCGATTCGCCCTCTGGCGCACCAGCATCATCATCCGCCTCGTTGTCGGTCCCCCCCACCCTCTTCTTCCTTTTCAAAGCCTCCACCTCGGCCACCAACTCCGTCTGCAGCTTCTTGACCTCCTCCAGCCGTCTCCACACCTGCCTGGACGGCTGTTGTTGTTGAGCACCAGCACCACCACCAGCCGAAGCAGCACCAGACGCCGCTCCCAAGACGTTCTCCTCCAACACCCGCACCTCCTCCACAAACGCCGCCTCCTTGACGCTTAGCTCCCGCGTCGCCGCCCTACCAACCACCTTGCGCAGATCATCCAGTCTCTTGCCGAGCCGCTCCTGCCGCTCCCTGGCCTCGGCAATGCGCCGCTCGTGCATGGCATTCTCCGTCTCGCCCTCACCGTTGTCGGCTCGCCCCGCCGCCCCGCTGATGGCGTCAATCCTGCCCTTGACCTCGTTCGCCTTGCGAACCTGCTGCCCGAGCTCCGACCGGAGCATCTCGCAGCGCCGGAACAGCTCCGCCACCGCCACCCCCAGTCGGTACGTCTCGTCGCTCAGCACCTTGTGCGCGTCCGTGAAGATCTGGAGCGTCAGCGGGCTAAGCTTCACCTCCTGGTTGACCACCGTCTTGTGACGAGACGTCCGCAGCCGCTCCAGCAGCGTCGGCAGGGCCGACTCCTCGTCAAAAACATGCGGCGGGTGGTACACGGGGCGTGGCTCGTAAAAGTCGAGCGGCGCCATGCTGGCCTCGCGTTCCCGCACGGGGCTCTCGTGCGGATCGACGAGGGCGACGTCCACGTCGGGCGTCTCAAAGGTGAGCGCGATGGGGTCGTAGGGCGTCGCCGACAGCAGGAAATAGCCAATGTCCGGGTCCCGGATGGCCACGCATGCCGCCAGCGGCACGGCGACATCGGCACCCGGCTGCGCGTAGATCCTCTCCCTAGAGGACTGCGTGTTGACCAGCAGGCCGATCCGGAAATCAGTGCCGGCCTCGTGGTCGCCCTGGAGCTCGCCCTCTAGCCGGAAGATCCACGACGCGAGAGATAGAAAAGTAATGGCCGCGTGGTGCGTGACAAAGAAACTATACCTCGACATGATGTCGGCGCTAAACACTGGCCAGCTGTCCTCGTTGACCTCGACGGGGCTCATGGTGTCCATGGCTTGAAAGGCGAGGAGGCTGGGCGTGGTGGACGGTGGTTCTGGGGCGCGACCAAGCCTTGACTTGTTCTTTGGCGGCAGCCACTGCGCCTGCACGCCCTCGACATCCAGGTACACGCGGACCTGGCCGCTTGCCGACAGCAGGCAAATAACGGCCAGCGAAAGACCCTCCCGGTCCCCCTCGTCCATGTCCAGTTCATCGTCCTCTCCCATCATCAGGTCGTCCGTCTCCGTCTTTTTGCCAATCACCAGCATGTCCGTGATGGTGGTGTCTAAATCATCCCCTGTTTCGGCATCGGAATCGAGGAAAAACGGCCCCTGTAGCCTTGGAACCGCTCCCGGCCGCGAGGGCCGAGTATAGACCGACACAATCGGTTCTCCGGGCAACGAATCTTGCACCTGCGGCTCCTGGGCATCCAGCTCGCCCATCCACTGCAGCTGCTGCTGGGCAAGCAGTTTCGCGTTCTCGTCGACGTCCGGGTCGTCCTCGATGCTGCCGACGGTCGTGACAACGGACACCGACAGGGCGGGCACCAACGTCGGTGGAGGCGCCCAGCGCCGCGGCAGCAGGGGGCACAAGGCGTAGATTTCGCCCTCCCGCATCGCCACCCAGAGCGTCATGGGGTTCCAGCCTCCCGAGCCCTTAGTCGCGAAGCCGGCAGCAGCCACCTCCATCTCGAACGAGTCAGGCGAGAATGCCTTGTTGGTTGCCAAGACGGATGCGGAGAAGTCCTGGTCGAGAGTCGTTCCGTCGGCAAGCTTCTTGAGATCCACCGAGGTTGTTGGGCTGTCAAAGGACCAGCGGTCTTGTGTCGACAGTTCCCACAATCGGACATTGGCATCGGCCGTGATGGTGACGATGCAGGAGCCATTCACGCCGAGGGGATGCCAGAGAGCGGACACGATGGGCGAGCGCGACGTTACGTGCGTCGTAGGGCCGAGCGTAAAGATCTTGGGTCGTAATGGCGACGTATCCTCGCTCGTGAGATGTGAAGAATCGGGGAGGGCACAAATATGAACTGTGTGTGTCGTCAGGACGGCGAGGTAGTTGGAGTTTGGTGACATGACAATCTGTCGGATGTCATCTGCCACAGGCGTCCTGATGACCTGTTTGAAAAGAGAGTGAGCATACTGTATGTATATATAGGTATAAACGGACGTGACTGGCGTAATAGAGGGTAAGGGGGAGGGAGACTCTTTGACATACTCGTAGTCCGAGTGCGCCAGTCATGTCCCCGTCACCTTGTATGGATGATGAAAAAGACTCCTCTCTCTTGATTCGAATCCCAGCTGAGCCTGCCCTCGCGCGGGCCTGCCTCGCCGACCACTCCTCGCCGAGGTAGGCCAAGTCGGCCCATCGAATTTCTTTGCCCGCGGCAACAAACACCTCGGTCCCGCGGCGTGCGATCGTCCTTCGCGGGCCTGGCAACGCCTGATCCTTGGAACCCGGGGACAAGACTCTGGAGCGTGCTGCCTCGGCGGGCGGCGCGAATAGCTGGTGGCCGGGGGCATTTTCGCTCGACAGCCACGGCGCCGAGTACGACTTGACCTTGGGCATTCTTGTGCTTTGCTGGTCGCCGTTACGCAAAAACTGGACGTATTGAGCAGACGCCGCTGCGGAGGATTGCCGCTGCAAAAACGAAATTCAAAACGTCTCGGCGGCGCAGATGCTGGCCTGATGCCGTCTCAGGGTGTACCGATAAATGCTGCCAAAACGTTGCATCCAGAACGGCTGGGCCAAACGTCAGAAAATCCAGTCGGGTGCGGAAAAGCAAAAAGACAGTTTAGCGCGCGTCTGCGTCACGTCGCGGCACGAGGGTATCCACTTGAGCAACAACTCGCCGCGTGTGGGTCCTCTTGCTCTTCAACCAACTCTCTTTAGACAACGCGCAACTCTACTCGAAGCTCACAGCCTAGTTGAGCTGTAGACGCAGGCCTGTCCATTCATTGACGAAACTCCCCAGGTGACGCCATCGCCAACGCCAGCGCCCATTTGAACACACAAATTCGCAGTCTCCAGGCACCCCCTCCCATTCATCTGGCGTCCACTTCCAGACCACCAGCAACTATGCGCCTCGGCGGCCCCAGAAGCACAGTCGATCGTCTCGATCGCCCAAGCGCATACTTTGCCGGCCGGGTACGCTCCTGATGCCCAAACGCCCATCTCCGCCGTTGATGAGCTCCCCCCTCCCCCTCATCCAATCGACCCAGGCGCAAACATGGCAGAATTCTGACCTCCCCCCCAGAACAAGCGCCGACGCGACCGCGACCGCGACCGCGACGACGACCACCCCAACGGCGAAGACGGCCACCCCCCCGAACCGCAAGCCGACCCCCTCGCCAACTCGACCACCCTCTACGTCGGCAACCTCTCCTTCTACACGACCGAGGAGCAAGTCTACGAGCTCTTCTCCAAGTGCGGCGAGATCAAGCGCCTCGTCATGGGCCTCGACCGCTTTCAAAAGACACCCTGCGGCTTCTGCTTCGTCGAGTACTACACGCATCAGGACGCGCTCGACTGCATGAAATACATTGGCGGCACCAAGCTCGACGAGCGCGTCATCCGCACCGATCTCGATCCCGGCTTCGAGGAGGGCAGGCAGTATGGGAGGGGCAAGAGCGGCGGCCAGGTGCGGGATGAATATCGCGAGGACTTTGACGAGGGGCGGGGCGGCATCGGCCGCGCGTTGCATCAGAGGGACTATGATGACGAGGATCGCATGCGGTAGATGGCGGGCTTTGGTTGGGATTGGGGTCTGGGAGGTTGTTCCTCGGGGGCCCTGCCGGGGGCCGGCGGCTGCTCATGCTGATCATGTCGATGAGTTGATGACATAAACAAGGCACAGCACAACACAACCACCCTTACGATAGCAGCAGCGTACAATTTAATGCAAAAGGCATAAAGTCCACGCTGATCTTGTTCACATGAGGTCAAAGTCGTAAAGTGCTTGATTAGCCGCAAAACTGAAATGCGCCATATGCCCTAGTAGTACACCCAATCCTCCACGCTGCCACCCAGCTGCAGACTCTTCTCGCTTTCCCACGTGCCAATTCCTTCACAGCGATACCCGGTACAGGTGCAGGATTGAGAATTGCACCGCCTTTCCGCAGCACACCACTCTCACGGCACATCATGCCCCCAAATCCCGCATGCCGCCGTACGGCCACCCAAGAAAAAAAGCCCCCTCTTTCCAAAAAAAAAACACCTAATAACCAGGCGGGTTGACTCGTTGTGACACCCTCGTCCACTTGGGCAATTCTACAACCAAAATCGTCAGCATATTTCCGCTTCATCTGCAGCAAAAGTCGTGTGACAAAACGCACACCACACACACACACACACACACACAGAGAGAGAGAGAGAGAATGTGTGTCTGTGTCTCTGTCTGTGTAAAAAAAAAGGAAAAAAAAAAACTCACTATGAATCCCCTTCCTATACTTCTTCGCCTTCCGATCAAACATGGTATACTTGTCCCTCGGCAGCATCTCCGCCTCAGTCGGCATCTCGGCCTTCCACCTCTCGAGCGCCTCGAGCGTCTGGCCCTTTTTCGCGAGCGCGGCGTCGAGCGTTGCCACGACGCTGTCCACGGCGCGGAGGCGCAGTCTGTGGCGGCGCTTTTGGAATCGCGAGAGGCGCCAGGGGATTTTCCAGAGGAGGCCGCCGGAGAGGGGGGTTGTTATCCGAAAGGGGCCAAACATTTTCTTTTTTTTTTCTTTTTTCCCCCTTTTTCTTTCCTTCTTCTTTTTCCTTTTTTATCCCCTTCTTCTTTCTTCTTCTTTTTCCTTTTTTATCCCCTTTCTCTTGCTTCTTTCTTCCTTTCTTTCTTTCCTTTCTCTTTTTTATCCCCTTCCTCTTCCTTCCTTCCTTCTTTCTTTTCCTTTCTATTCCCTCCCCTCAGTCGCCTTGACGCTTGGTTCGTGTTCTTGTGTGGATTGTTCTTCTGGTGGGTATTTGCGCTTCGAGTCGGTCAGTCGGCCGAGAGGCGGACTGTTGTCTGTCGTTGGATGATGCCTGTTGGTGGTTTGGGTGTGGTGTGTCTGGTGGTGGACTCGACTCAGCCATAGAAGCAGGCGGATTAATTCCTCCCGTCACGTGGCCGGCACCCCCACACTACCCGTTCGTTGACCTTCAATACCGGACTGCAACACCAACTTAACTTGCACATGTACGCCAGCAGACCCCCTCGGTCAAACTGCTAATGCGACACCAAGAACCTTGACCTCCGAAACAACAATCCCGCGCCCAACATTTTCAACCTCTTCTTGCTTCGTAAACAAAGCTCCCCCTCACCCCCCGCGCACATGGCCCCGCAATGAGCTACTACTTCGCCATCGTCGGCGCCCAAGACAACCCCCTCTTCGAGTACGAATTCGGCACCTCCAAGCAGGGCGGCGACGGACAAGCTCATTTCCACGACCAGCTCCGCCACCTGAACCAGCTCATTCTGCACTCGAGTCTCGACATTGCCGAGGAGGTGCAGTGGGGGCATGGGCAAATGTAAGCGGCTCTTGCTCCTCTTATTTCCCTCCTTGATTTATTAATTCATGTACATTTTTTCCTTGTTTTTTTTTCTTTCCATGTTTCCATGTTTCTATATGCATATATATATATATTTGAAAACGAAAAACAAGACGATCAAGAAGGCTGGACAGGAGGGAAACGGAACCAGAAACAGAAGAAGAAGAAGAAGAAAAGGAAGAAAAGTACAATACAAATGAAATCTAACAAAACCACCCCCTCCCAAACCAGGTACCTCAAGTGTATCGACAAATTCTTCAACAACTACATCTCCTGCTTCGTCACCGCCGCCAACGCCAAGTTCCTCCTCCTCCACCAGCCCACGGTCCCCACCTCGACGAGCTCGTCCCGGTCCTCGACCGCTATCGGCGCGAATCCCACGAGCCCCGCCACCGAGGAGGCCATCAAGATGTTCTTCACAGAGGTCTACGACAACTGGGTCAAGGCCGTCATGAACCCCTTTTACCGGGCCAACGAGCCCGTCACGAGCCCCGTCTTTCAGCAGAGGGTCGCTGCCGCGGGGAGAAAGTATTTATAGTTGAGTCGTGCAGAGGCCGAATGGGGACCGGGACTAGGACCCGACAGCTTGAACTAGAGTAATGATTGCGAACGACATGACGGGGGCATTTGATACATCGCGCGGCGCCGTTCGCCACCTTCAGAGATTATCCCTCCGGGGGCCCTGCCGGGGGCCGCCTGCGGCGAGGTCCCGCCTTCGGCGACTTCTCCCCGCTATATTTTCTTTTAAAAATCCACATATCAAGAGAATCAAGTCCAAACGCCAACAATCACGTAGAAGCAGCACATGATAACATAATCTGGTATTTCATCCATTTCCATGTCCATGTCGGTCGTCTACCGCAACGACTGTCTCGCAAGAAGAGAAGGAAAAAAAAAACCCCTCGTGCCATATCCCCCAACGCCATATGTTCATAATAAAACAATCGCATGCCCATAACCATCATATAAAGACCACCCACGGCTCCCATCCATCCTTCCGAGTCGCGGACCCCACCACTCAAGTGCCATCCCTGTCCTTGTCGTAATGTACAAAACATACCCATGTCTGAATCCGCGTAAGAGAGAGAGAAAAAAGGCGCTTAACCACCAAAGCCATACAGCGTACGACCCTGCCTCTTCAAAGCATACACCACATCCAACGACGTGACAGTCTTGCGCTTCGCATGCTCCGTGTACGTGACAGCATCGCGAATGACACCCTCGAGGAAGGTCTTGAGCACCGTACGCGTCTCCTCGTAGATCATGGCAGAGATACGCTTCACGCCGCCACGGCGAGCCAGACGCCGGATAGCAGGCTTGGTGATGCCCTGGATGTTGTCGCGGAGAATCTTGCGGTGACGCTTGGCGCCGCCCTTGCCGAGGCCCTTGCCGCCCTTGCCGCCTGTTGAAAAGACTCGTCAGCATCGCGTGAACCATGGCAGAAACGGCCAGCGTGTTTTAGAGTCCTTGACGACCATGACCGGCATGCAAGCGCCGATGAGCCACGCAGCCTTGGATGCCGGCCGCCACCTCGAGGCTTGCGTCTCGACGACGAGCACCTGACCAAGGGCAGAAAGGCACGCGCGCACGAGCTTGCAAAACAAACTCCGCTAGACAAAAAAGGGAAAACACATCACTTACGTCCAGTCATGATGATGAAAAAGTGTTAAAAAGTAAAGTAAAGTCGCGCTATCGCGTAGATGACGTGAAGAGCAGAGTGCCGTGGATAGTGTGTGTTAAGCGTTGGATGTGTGGACGGACGCAGACTGAAAGTGGGGGAGACGAACGACCCCGTCAAGAAGCGCGAGGGAAAACAGGCCAGATTATATGCCAGGCAATCAGTCACGGCGTAAACCGGATCAGTAAGAGGCAAAAAAAAAAAAAAAAAAAACAGCGGGGGAAAGGCGCGTGTGGGGCCGTGCGTTGCGTGTGTGTTGCGTGCGTGTGGGCAGGAAAAAAAAAAAAGCAACAGAAAAAAGGTGTGCCTGCGCCTGCTTTTCGTATGTGTACACCCTTTTTTGAAAAACTAAATTCAAGTACCGTACAGCTACGCACGTCCTGCCCCTATTTTTCATTGGCTGATTTTCCACAGCGGGGCGTTGTAAAAATGCGCTAACCATTTGAGGAGGGGCGTGTGCTCCCTGTTTTTGTGGTACATGCCGCCGTTGGGAGCCCGCGTCCTGACCATATACCCGCTGATTGCGTGGCAGGTAAACAAACATGTGCGTCCAAGTACCTCTGTTACTGATTGCCGGTGGGTGTTGGGTGTCAGACTCGAAGCGAGCTGGTGACCTGGCTCTGGCGGCTCCGCGGTTTTGCGCGTCACGGACTGCGTAGAGCTCGCTTATGTAATAAACTTGGCAAATGCCAGCATGCCGCCCAAGGCAAGGCTGCGTCTTCTGCCACGTCGGTCACGGGACCCGCCACGTTATTGGCTGCCAACCAACCACCGAGGACATGCGTACGGACCGTCCGTCTTGCCGACTTTGTACGTGACAAAATGCATAACCGCCAAACTCATGTTGCCGCTTCGACCATCACACCAAGTCATCCTGTTTGCCTTTCCCGAAACACCACAAGCTAGTTCCCCAACCCCGCGAGCAAGCAGCAAGAAAAGAACGCAGGACCATTATTTAATTTTTTCCACCTTCCACCTTCCACCTTCCACCTTCCACATTATGTACAGAGCACACAACAGCCGTGATAGATACATGATGGTAAAGCTACTCTTGTTGAATGAAACGTCACCCAATCAGGACAAGCTCTGCCGGTATTGCATTAAATTCACGGCTTACTCTGGTTCACCGGCCTCTTGGTCATCGACAGCTTCTGAATCTGTATCGACCTCTTCCTGGGCTCCTTCTCCTTCTTGGGCTCCTTCTCCTTGTGGTGGTGGTGTTTCGTCTTCTTCTCCTTGTGGTGGTGGTGCTTCGTCTTCTTCTCCCCCAACAGCTTAGCCTCCGACGGCGGCTTCGCCCCCCACACAAAGCTCAAAAGCGAGGCCGGAGGCAGAACCACATTGAACCCGCCGTCCGATGACGGGGTCGGGACCAGAGGAGCAAAGTCATTGTCATTGTCGGTGTAGTAAACCTGCAAAGAGTTGTCTCCGGCTTCCAAGTTTCTGAACTCGATGTGGGCATAGGTGGCCGTGGTGTCATAGTTGGCGAGTTGGGTGGCGACGACGCCGTCTGTGTTGAGGAAGGAGCTGACTCGTACTGGATCATCGGAGCTTTCGGCGTCGATGCGGCGCGCACCCGGTCGAACAAATTTGCTGAAATGGGCAAAGGTCCAGTATCTCTTGGTGACGATGACCTTGTCGCCTTCCAGGTTGATCAGTCCGGTGTTGACCTTGGTCGTCTCGGCGCCGATCCAGTACAGGAAGGCGCTGACGTTGGCCCCGACGAAGGCCTCCTGGATGTAGTAGGCCCATGACAGGCCCTCGCCGGGAGAGCCGTCCTCGTAAAAGACGTTTGGCGTGTATCTGCCAGTCAGGTCGGCCATCTCGGTCTGCCAGGTCTTGAGCTTCGTCGTGAGGGGGAAATTAGGAATGGATGAGTAGCCGTGGCCTGTGATGATGCTGAGATAGTTCTCGGCCGGATCCGGCCCGGCCTGCAGGGCCGCCATCTTATTCTGCTGGTCCTTCCAGCCGAGGCCGTCGCAGCACGTCAGCTTCACGTCCAGACCAGCGGCCTTGATCTGGGCGCCGATCTCGCGGATGATGTCGGCCGACTGTTCCCCGTTGGACTCCATGCTGATATAATTGGTTGTTATTTCGGGCTCGTTGAGGAAGCCGAGCTCCGTCACCTTCATGTCGGATTCCTTGTAGAACTGTACATATTTCAGGAGGAACTTGGCGTAGGCCTTGATCCAGTTGCCCGTCGGGCACGCAGGAGCGCCCGTGACACCACACAGGTTGCCGCCTTCGTCGGCCCCGCTCGTCTTCATAAAAGACGGAGCAGACCAGGAGCTGCCATACAGGTGCTGGATCCCTCTGCTGTAGGCTTCTTGGGCAAGCCGGAACTGGCCCGAGTTGTCATGATCCCAATGGTACTCGGGTTCGGCGTCGGGCGAGCTCGGGGCCTTGGGCTCAAACGACGTCATGCGGCTGTACATACTGTTGTTGCTCGAGCCGATGCCGTTGCGCAGGATGGTGAAACCAGCGCCCTTTTCAAGGCTGAAGAGCAGATCCAGAACTTTGCTTTGATTTGCGGGGGAAAGCCCCTGGCTGCCAAAGACGACATATGCGCGCTGGAAGGCCTCCGATACGCCGAAGCCGTCCACTTCTTGGTAACGCTGGGCGCCATCGATGGTGATGTTGACGGTAGGCTTGTCGGCCGGTGGATCGGCTGCCTGTGCGGCCAAGGAGCACGCCAGCACGGGCAAAAGACGGGACCAAACCATGGTGTTTTTTTTTCTTGTTCAACTTATCCTTGTCTGTCCGTCTGTCTATCCGTCTGTTCGTACGTATTATGTGTGTGATGCTGTATGCAAGGACGCCAAACATACAATGCAACGGTCGGCCCTTCCTCCCAATTTATATATACATGCCATAATTGCCTCTTGCAAAGCACACGACTGACTCAGGGGCTTCATGACTCCCCAAAGCCTCGTCGGCCTCGTCCGCAGGTGGAGAGGAGGCAGGATGGATATTTTCGTTCCATCAGGCTAAAGTAGCCAGCCAAATTGTCTGCGGGGCGTTTGTTCAAAGGCGAGCAGCTTCTTTTTTCTATTCAAGTCCATTCTTTCGTGTGTGGCAGAGCAGAAAGGGTGATCCCTGTACATATGTACATGTATGTCACATTGTACATGGGTCTTTTTAAATGCAGGAGCATGTCTCGTGGTTTTTTCCCGTGCCCTTGGCAATTTTTTTTTATTGTACTGTTTTTTTTTGTTCGTTTCTTGTTATGGCGTGATGCTTGGATGGACCCCTTGACAAATTGAGTGCGCCGAAGTTGCTGAATGCGTCGGAGAGCGTCATCTGATGGCGTGGTTTCGCGTCTCGGTTTTGAGAGAGTCTGTCATGTCATCAGCGTCTGGAAAAGAGGCAAGACAGTGAACCAACCTTGGCGGCAGCTACCGGCAAAAATGAATCCCTACCTGCCTACCCAGGTATGTGCAGAATCGCAGATGATCGTCGTCACCACGTCTCACATCGTTCAACCCGGGCCTCGGACGATAAACATATGTCTTTGGCGACCCCTAATAAGAAGCCCCCACTCTGCAAGGGTCCCTCCTTCCTTCTTCAGAGAGACTGTGCTCGTTCTTGCCAAGCATCACGATTCACGAAACAACACAGGATTCCGTCACAAATTACTCGTCACACCGCATGCATGGACACGCACACGCACAAGTCGATGGAACCCATCGTATCTTTGCGCAAGATTTGCATTTTCAATCCCTTTTGTGACGTGATGTACCTTTTTTTTTTTTTTTTCCCTCTCTTACTTTTCAAAACAAGGCAGAATTAAGGCTTTTCCCAAGACCAAACCTAGCGCCGGGAGGTCCGCATGTCGGGATCAAATCTGCGCCAGACCAGCCACGTTCATGAAGAAGCAGCCGACAAGGCCCATGTCCGCGGTCCCTGTACATACACATGTATAGTAGCTCGCGAAGACGAGCCTGACAGTCATGGCATGTATAAAAAGCAGCCGAGAGGGGCCGGAGATTAGCACAAGATGCATGCCCGCCAAACAGTCCGCCGCTTCTTCACTCGCTTCTGAAGGGTTTCCAAACAAGGCCCAAGAGGACGAATTATGCTAGAGCCATATGCCTACCCGAGCAGATGGACAATACACTTGTGTCGAGACAGGCAAAGCGTCGGATTCCGTCGGGCACATAATTGAACCCCCTCCGCCGATGTGTTCACATTGAGTAACTGTATGCTAAAGACGCTTTAGATTTGTGCGTAAAATCCTGAAGAAGAAGAAGAAGAAATACTCGTACATTCGCAACAACGATTTCCCTCCGGGGGCCATGGCGGTGGCTGTACATGTATCGACAAGGCCGTTGCAGGATGTTGACAGAGCGACTGCCATCCCCCGGTTTGTCGCTCCAAAGTGTTGAACAATAAAAATACATGGCGCGATTCATGACTGTACATCTAATTTCTTGACCAATCGCAGATATTCCAACCAATCAGAATCAGTCATTGCTGCCTCGCCAAGTTACAGGAATATCCGCGGCGCGGGCCGCCAATCTCGACGGACCGCCCACGAGTTCCAGCATTTACTCAAGACACAAACAAGACCACGATACATAAAACCAAAGCACACACACATACCACTCCTATCCATCAGACAAATTCCTATCCATCAGACAAATCGCAATATGACATCACGGCAGTACTCCACGTCATCGGAGATCGGCACATCCCATCACGTACGATTGGCCAAACCCCGCCGCCACGATTCCAACACCTTTTACATGTACATGCATTCATACAAATACAAACATGCTGCATACACAGATGCTTCGGCCCGCTTCCTGACCATCAACCATTCCCGCATCTCATCTTTGTTTTCCTTGCCCTTCTTTGCTTTTTTGTGCACCACGTCATGGTTTTTTTGTGCGCCATGTCTGGAGTTACCCCTCATCTGACCGACGCGGCCATCTGCTTTCCTCGATGCATGCAACCCTTTTTCGAGTGGTATAAGAAGCAATGGGACAGGCATTCCGCGCAAACTTTCTCTCTCTCTCTTTTTATTTATTTATTTATTTTTTTATTTTTCTTACAAGAGACGTGTAGATGGTACCGGGATGAACACAAAAACAAAGAAGAAGAAAACAGTGCCAAGCTATAATATAAAATAATTTTAATAAGAAAGAAAGAAAGAAAGAAAGAAAGAAAGAAAGAAAGAAAGAAAGAAAGAAAGAAAGAAAGGAAATAGAAAAGAAATAGAAAAGAAATAGAAAAGAAATAGAAAAGAAACAGAAAAGAAACAGAAAAGAAACAGAAAAGAAACAGAAAAGAAACAGAAAAGAAACAGAAAAGAAATAGAAAAGAAATAGAAAAGAAACAAAAAAGAAATAGAAAAGAAACAGAAAAGAAACAGAAAAGAAACAGAAAAGAAACAGAAAAGAAAAGAAAAAACGCACCATACAGTCATGCCCTCGCCCTCACCCGCATACGACTACTACAACAACGAAGATGCCCGCCTCGCCGCCAAACACCAACATGACCTCACCGTCCGGCAAGCCCTCCGCCTCTACCCCCAAGCCATCTTCTGGTCCTGCGTCCTGTCGCTCGTCATCGTCATGGACGGCTACGACACAGCCCTCATCGGCTCCCTCTTTGGCTTCCCGGCCTTTCAGAGGAGATTCGGCGTCGAGGTCCACCCGGCTTCTTCATCCTCTACCACCGCCGCCGCATACCAAGTCGAAGCCAAGTGGCAGACGGCGCTCGGGCTCGCGAGCCCCCTCGGCGGCGCCGTCGGCCTCTTCCTCAACGGCGTCCTGACGGAGCGCTTCGGGCACAAGCGCACGCTCCTCGCATCCATGACCTGGCTGACGGCCTGCATCCTGCTGACCGTCCTCGCGCCCTCGGTCGAGGTCCTCCTCGCGGGCGAGCTCCTCTGCGGCGTCTCCTGGGGCATCTTCACGACCATGGGCCCCGTGTACGCCTCCGAGGTGGCGCCCCTCGTCCTGCGGGCCTACCTCCAGACCTTTGTCGTCCTCTGCTGGGGCATCGGCCAGCTCGTGTCGTACGGGGTGCTCGACGGGCTCACGGCCAACGCCGATCCGCACTCGGACTGGACCTGGCGCATCCCCTTTGCCGTGCAGTGGGTCTGGCCGGCGCTCATCCTCCCGCTCGCCGTCTGGGCGCCCGAATCCCCCTGGTGGCTCGTCCGCAGGGGCCGCCTCGCGGACGCCGAGCGCGCCGTCCGCCGCCTCATGTCGAGCCGCACGCTCACCATCCCTGACGCGGCCGTCCAAGTCCGGCAGGCCGTCGCCCTCATGGTCCGCACGACGGATCTCGAGCGCCGCCTGACGCACGGCGCCCGCTACGCCGACTGCTTCCGCGGCGAGAACCTCTGGCGCACCGAAATCGGCTGCGTCACCTCCCTCTCCCAGGTCCTCGCCGGCTTCGCCATCACCACCTACGCCGGCTACTTCTTCCAGCAGGCGGGGCTCTCCCCCGCCGACGCCTACAAGCTGACCGTCGGCCAGGGCGCCCTCCACTTCGTCGTCGTCGTGCTCTCCGTGCTCCTCACCGCGCGCCACGGCCGCCGCCCCATCTTCATCACCGGCGCCCTCTTCATGGCCGCCACGATGCTCGTCATCGGCTGCGTCGCCGCCGGGGCCGGGCCGTCCCCCGCCACGGGCTACGCCTCCGCCACCGTCTACCTCGTCTGGTTCGTCGCCTACGAGCTGACCCTCGCGCCCATCGTCTTCGTCATCGTCGGCGAGGTCTCCTCCACGCGCCTCCGCTCCAAGAGCATCGCCCTCGCCCGCGTCGCCTACAACCTCACCAGCGTCGCCAGCTTCTGCGTCGCCCCCTACGTGCTCAACCCCACCGAGGGCGATTGGAAGGGCAAGGCCGCCTTTCTGCCCGCCGCCTTTGGCCTGCTCGTCGCCCTGTGGGCCTACTTCCGTCTGCCCGAGTGCAAGGGGCGCACCTACGAGGAGATTGACATTTTGTTCGCGAGGCGCCTGCGCACGAGGGACTTTTCTGGCTACAAGATGGAGGTGGCCGGGGAGCCGAGCGGGGGAAGGGAAACAGTCGAGCGTAGGGAGTAGACGTCGGGACGTCCGCCCAAGGCGGGAGCTCGCCGCGGGCGGCCCCCGGCAGGGCCCCCGGAGGGATATTGCGCGTTCGTCGCCGCCTGCCTCTTCCCGTCTTCCTGTGTTTTTTCATTTTTGTTTTTACCGGTCCTTTGGCTGCCTGAATTTTGTCAGCACCATAGGAGACATCCGTCGAGTAAAAGGGTATCCGCCTCCGCTAATGTCTTTACCTTGATGTATTGTGCTGAAAACCCTCCGTTCGTTGTGAAATGTACGTTTTGAGTATCCCTCCGGGGGCNCGCGCGCGCGCGCGCGCGCGCG